>VDFB02355284.1:0-209622 GCA_007258455.2 Sequoia sempervirens | reverse complement strand
GTTGTAATTTTCTTGTTTATTGTTATTTTCTGGATTGGCCTAGCAATGCGTTGTATAGGCACCTAGTCTTTGTCAATGATAGTAGAATAGCAATGTGCTAGTTTTGTGCGCTGGTGATGTCCAATTGATGGGTCATTAAATTTAATCCAAACAATATCAATATTGTTTTGTGATGTATATGCTTTAAAAATTCCATCTGAACCATTGATGAGGCCATCTTGAACATTGTAATTGCCTGCATAAAGCTCAACAAGAATGTTTGGTTTCAAGCATATTTGTGATGGAAGTGTTGTTGTGTGACTGTACACTCGTATTGCATTAAGGTCCTCGTTAACTTCATCGATCGCATCTAGCACAATCATTTGGGTTGGAATGATTGATAGCATTTTGTTGTTATGTGCTTGAACGTCTACTCTCCTATAGAAAAGGTGCGGAAGCAATGGATCTAATGGTACAGGATGAAAGAAAATTTTGTTGATATAGTCTATGTCATGAGTTGTTTGAATGCCTACTCGTAGTCTATTAAGAATTGAAATAAATATTTCATCTTTTTGTCTCATGGTAGTCACCAATGAATAGCATTTTATGTGGTCTTTCCAGAAACTATAAGGCATTAATTCAATTGGAGTAGGCCTATTATCAAAAACCACAGAATCAAGGACAGGTTGTGCCTGGTAAAGGTCACCATAAAATATGGTATCAAGGTTCCCAAAGTATGCTATAGGAATTTGCATTATGTCCCATAGTCTTCTATCAATATACCGTAGAAATATTGAGCCAACTAATGATATCTTGTCTATAAGAAGTATGCACAATTGATCATAGTACTTTGACATAGTGTCAAGTACTTCAGTGTTCAGGGGTAGGAATTCTGATGTATTAAAAGGTATGTGAAATGCTGAATGCAATGTGAATCCCCCTATGTTATATGCTGCTTTACCTGTATATGCAGTTAATAAGCCCTTGGGTTTGTCTGGATTATTGTCAACAAAATTGCTATACATGCGAATGAGAGCTTGGTAGATGGATTTTGCTGTAAAAGTCTTCCCTGTTCCAGCTCCTCCAGTCAAAAACAAGTGCAATGGCTTTTGTGGATTTTTCATCTTTTTTATGAGAACATCGTTAACAATTGCTTGTTGTTCTTTATTTAACATTCGTCTTAACTTGTAGTATTCATTGTTATCTATAATCTGTGGGTGCTTTGCAATTTGAAATCCATTGGAGTATGTGGTATTTGGGTTAGAATGGCCTATGTTTGGAAGGTCTGTTTGAATGTCATATAGTTCTTTCTGGGAAAGCTTTGCTTGCATTGGCAGGTCAATAAGCTTTTCATCTTCAAGAGACTGAAGATCATTTATAGCTTTGTCAATGTCACCCCATGCGGAGTTTGGGCTGTGGACAAACTTTGCACTGTTTGTTTGAATGGTTTGTCCATGATACATGTATGCATGTTCCCAACAATCAAAGTTTTGTTTTAGTGTATGCTCATTAATGGTAAATGGAACATAGAGAACCAATTGCTCTCTATAATGATTCTCTAAATCAAAGTGTTTGTTGAAATTGATAAACCGTATAACATTGGGTTTGGCCTTTGGTTCAATTTTAGCACCGTATTTGTTGTATCTTGAAACAAATTCTGCAAGACATATGTCCACCATTATTTCAGGGCGTTTTAAATAGTAGTCTATAATAGATTTTGCAAGAACGTTTTCTGATTCATCTGGCTCATTGCTCAATTGTTTAACAGATTTGAGTATAAATGTACGATCATTGTCAGATCGCGTATCAATGAATATACATTTTCTTGAACTGTAATTTAATGGCAATGACAGAACAATATGTGCAGCTTGCTGTGATGACATTTGCTGCAAGTTAAGCATGGCATTTCCAAGTTTACTCACCATTCGTATTGCATCAATATTGTCTTGCTTGTGGTCTGTACGTATTCTTTTGAATGCATATGTCATTGACTTGTCTACTTTTGCAATATATGAGCTACAGTACATAGCAACAGCATATGCATTTAGGACAAATTGTGCATCTGTATTAGCCTTCCAAAGATCTGGAATCTTCCTTGAAAAACTATTGTTCCATATTTGTGATGGTTTTCTTTGTAAGAAAAGCGTGGGCTTGTTTAATGTTGAGCTCAAAGCTTTAATGTATTCATTGTCACTTAAGTTTAATTCTTTTAAGAACATTTGAAAAGTGAATGTTTCGTCATAGTTTTCTTTTTGGAGTTTTGAGAAGATATAAGTGGCATTTGTAGTTATCGCTTCAGTCTTTTGGACTATTGGTAAAAGTATAGTTGACTTTTGCATTGGTGGGAAAGGAAAATTGTACCTACAAAGTTGTTTTCTTGATCTCTTGCATTTCTTTGTATGATGGTGTTTGTGTAACATTGCCAAAGCAGGTTCCAAATTTTGAGTGTCGTAGGTAATATACTTATCAACAAAAGCTATGACGTCTGTGCTGTTATTTTCTGTGTAGATTGGTGCATTTTTAACCCATATGAGGAAATGATCATGTTCATTTCCTCGATTTTGGAACTCAGTGACTGAGAAGTAATCAATGACATTTCCAAAGAAAGAGTCATCTGTAAGTATCAATTTTTTAATTGCATTGATTCTATGTTTATAGTAACGTGCACAAGTGATAGGATCTTTCTTGATTAGTTCAAATTTGTCAATGTGTGTTGGGTGATTAGATTCTTGATGGTTTTGTGCTAATTGGTGTAGATTGTGCAACTCTTGTAATGTTTGAATTAGTGGATCCCAATTTTGCTCAGCACTAGAGAAAGTGATGAAAAATGTCGGTGGTCCTAGTTGTCGAATCATAGCAAATACATTTTTCTTAAGTTGTTGTGAATAGTCTGGAGAGATTCTTATTCTTTTGAAATCAACGTATCCAATATCTGATTTAAGAATTTTTTCTAGGTTTGGTTTGTGTTTAACGTCTTTCGCAAATAGCTTCCGCCCTTTTAACTGGCCCTTGCGGATTCTTATTGTCATTGTGGACAGTACTTGTTGTATTAGAACCTTTATAGCTTTGAAAAAAATGTTTGTTGTATGATATGCAAATTGTCTTTGTGACTGTAAGAGCTCCCAGCGTATTATTTTCTGATACGTAAAGTTTTTTACAATGTCATTATCACGTGGCTTGCCAAAGAATAAAGTTGGGAAATTCATTTCTTCAGCATAAATGTCCTTAAATATTCCAATTGGATACTTGTGCTCTGCAGGTGCAATTTCAATAATCTTGTCCTCCATGTTATGGATACTTCTAGACTCAGTGAATCCATGTATCAATGTTTCTGATGGGTTTTCATTTTCCATTTCACTGTCTGATTCTGTTTCGCTTGTATTTTGTGGACTATTGGCTTCGTTTTCCTTAGTGCATTGGAGAACTTCTTGCCAATCTTGGTTTATGTGGACTTTGTGCATTTTGTATAATGGTGTCCTTGTTAATTGAGTCAAAGCTTGCATGATGACATTTGGGCGCACCATGCCTTTTTGAAATGCATTTTTGTATTTTAAGCGTCTTTTCAATGAAACAACAATTGTTTGTGTGTTGTTAATTGATTGTGGTAATGCTCTTTGTACAATGTTCATGTCAACAGGGACATTTATAATAGAACCTGTCAGGCCTATTTGAGACCTTTTGAACCCTAGTTCCCAAATCTGTGCAAATGCAATTCTAAGTGAGACAAGTCGTTCTTCTAGAGGAGTTAAGTTTTGCACATAGCACAATGGTCTGTTAGTTCTTATTTTCTGTGGCGTAGCATACTTTGGAATAGTGGACTGTTTCAATGCAAAGTAGCATACATTGCATATGAGATCTGTGAATGGTAAGGAATCTGATTGTACTAGTTCACAGTATAGTTGTTTTTGTTTTTCTTTGAAAATCCTGATGTCCTTGTTGAAACAAAGCACTTGGCAAATTGCACATGAGTGTTTTGGTGTATCTTGTATTGTTGTTTTATAAATTTCTATTGGTGTCAATGTTTTTTTTTTCTTTGGACTGCTAGGTACACTTTTTTTTTGTTTTTCTTTTCTAATCAAGTTCTTCAGGTGATTAAGTCTTATTGTTGATTTATGTTTAAAATTGTTTGCTATGACAAATGGCATCAAATTTTCCTTGTTTTTAGGCAAAGCATGTGGCTTGGTCAAGTAAGTATTTTTGTATTGTGGACGATTTCTGATCAACTTTTTAAGTTGGAGTAAGCTTGTTGAGCATAGGCGAGTTAGATTTTGGGCTTTGATACTTAGAAGCGGCTCAAAATGTCCAGCCAAAGGGTTTGTATCATGGAACAGTATAGAGACTGATTTTGTATATCCAGAATCATTGAAATCTAAGTACTTTCTTGATGTTGTCAATGACCAGAGGCTTATTTGTATTTTTAACCATTTGGATATCCAGTGAATGCAAAACAAGTCACCCCACAATCCACGTTCGCCATGGTCTATGCATGAGCTTGCAGACAATCACATCTTATAGAAGTATGTTTCTTGATCATGTACTTTGTGCAATGTATATAGAGTACTAGGATTTAGTTCATTGTTATATGATTTAATTGCTTCTTTGTCCTTTTTTTGAAAGCAAGCCAGGAAATAATCTATAGATCCATTGCGTAATTGAGTTGAGGTGTACTGGTTGTTAAGTAGCACTTGAAGCGACTCAAAAAAAAAATCGCCAACATTGTATGCAAATGTGCTTAATCTACAAAGGCCTTCAGCTCTAAGGACATTGTCAATGTTTGATATTTGAGGATACTTTGGGCACAGTTTTTTTATTTCATGTGAACTTATGGGCTGTTTTGAACTTATGTTTTGTGTTTCAATTTCTAACAATGGTTCAAAGTGTCCACTTAAAGAATTCATGTCATGAAATAGTATAGAGACTGATTCTGTGTAGTCAGAACTATTGAACTGTAAGTACCTTCTTGCTGTTGTTCTTGACCAAAGGGAGATTTGTATATTCAACCATTTGGATATCCAGTGAATGCAAAATAGGTCACCCCACAATCCACTTTCTGTGCAATCTGCTTGTGGCTGTGCAGATAACCGCATTCTGTGGAAGTATGTTTGTGGATCATGTACTTTGTGCAATGTATATAGAGTATCAGGGTCTAGTTCATAGTTGTATGATTTTATTGCTTCTTTGTCCTTGTTTTTAAGGCAATTCAAGAAGTAATCTATAGCTCCATTTCGTAATTGAATTGATGTGTAACGATTGTTAAGCAATAGTTGTAATGAGTCAAACAAACAATCACCAACATTGTATGCAAAAGTACTCAATCTACAAAGTCCCTCGCTCTTAAGCACGTAGTCAATGTTTGATATTTGGGGGCGCTTAGTTAATTCATAGGTGTCAACGTCTATCATTTTCTTTGTTTTTCGTGTAACCTAATGTGTTTGGGTATAGCAAATGCTGAGTATGAATAGCATTTAACACTAGTATCTAGATTACAAAATCTATAATTGTTAACATTGTCGCTTATGTGCTTTCACTCAATAGCATTCGATAGTATGAATCATGTTGTCGAGGATCTTGGAAGTTAATAATCTCTATATATGTTGGAAAATGGATCTTGAGTAGTAGCAGAAGCTTACGTAACATACCACACAACAAACAATTTAATAGAAGCACAAGGGGAAAATAGTATTAATTCTTCAACCTGACCTTGTTATCCATTGTCCCCTAGCAGGATTGTATGTACTTATTCCTATTACATTGCCAAAGTGGATAAATGAGTACAATGCATGATGTATACTTTCAGTGCCACAAACACAAAACAATATTTTTAGGTAGCTTTGTCTACATGCAACAATTGGTTGACAAGAATTTTTTTGCTCATATTGTCAATCTCAGTCTATGGTATTTAAATGTTTTGTGTTATTGGATTCCTTTGTTGCTATGTACTTCTAAGCGACTGATTTTTTTTTCAAAGAACAAATGATTTTAAGAGCTATTCAGATATACATGAATTAAGTGGCATGTAGAGAATAGTTTGACATATCTTTTCTGTTTATAGAAAGTCAGGGAAATGCAAAAGCATTGTTTGATCAAAGAAGATCTATGGCTTTTCTTATTTGTGGGAATAGCTTTTAAGATCAGTTGTGTATAGACAATTTGAGGAAAATGCAAAGACATAGGTTCATTGAGCAAAAGTGAAGGCATGGATTGATTAAATAATTTTAAAAAGAGATTGAAACTCAAAAGTGCAGCCACACAATGCATACATGCAAAGAAAATGCATTAAATAGCATGTGGGTCGATGAGGAACTGCTGCAATGGCCTGGTGCACATGTGTAGCCAGGCTACTTTGTCCATTAGCTATAGACTTAAGTCAGCTGTTAAGCATCACTATTACTTTGTGCATATTGTTTTTCTATTCTAGAAGTCTCTGTTCTGGGAGAGTTTATAGCGATTAAGCAGACTTTGTTATAGTTACAGTATCCAGAACCATAAACGAGTTACTTGAGGGAATAAATAGCTTCTTTCCTCAGTTTTCTTTTACTATAGAGGTTTAAAGCACATAGTGAGATTGGCAATGTGAGCAAAAAAAAACTGTGCTTAATGCCATTTTGCATGTAAGCAAGACCATGGAAAAATATTGCATCATGTCTATGAGTGACGTAGTACATCATTCATTGTACTCATGTGCCATGTTAGCTTTTGAAATTAAATTTGTAGGCTTTTATTTGTAAAACATGAAGATTAAACATACGTTAACTTGTAAACTGCATAGTAGCTTGCCACAGCTATAAACAGTCCTATGAAAAAATTCCCTTAAATGCATATAGGTAAAAACCAGTTGACATAAAACAAAGACTTATGGCTCTAAACGCTATTTGAAACTGCAAACAGGGTTTAAAAATTATATGCTAGCAGTTCATTCTATTCTATGGATATTGTATAGAGGAAGTATAACATACTAACACATAAGCAAAACCTTTTCTATTGCTCGAAGACAAATTACTATTGCAATTGTGGATAATGCATTTTTCTGTTTGCATATATGGAAACAACCCTCTAAATCATTTATGTTCAAAGAAATGAGGAATACAAGATGACAAAATGAATACATGGAAAATAACTTTATGCAGTTATTATATTGAAGAATTTCAATTGCATTTCAAGAAAAGCAAAAAGACAAATTGGAAAACTGACCTTGTAATCTGCTATCGAATGATCAAGTATACTTGTACAAATGTACAAATTGTGATAGGGACAAGCAATCTTTCCTAGTGTAGTTTGTGCGTATTTGTTTATATACAGTTGAAAGCATTGAACCCTGTCACAAGGACAAATTAGACAAATGAGTACAGTGAGTGACATATGCTATGTTATTCATAAAAAGAAAACATAATTCTTATGTAGATTCATTTGAATTTTTATTAATTTTTAAATACTTGTTGCTATTTGTGTACCCTATAATATAGAACATTTTTTTTTGCATATGCATGCACCAGGGTAATTCTGTTATTGCAATGGTGGCATAAGCTCTTTAGGAGCAATCAATGGAATAGATCCCATATTTGCTTAAGCACCTAAAAAAGTGTAAATAGGCCACAACAACTAATCAATACTAAGGCAAAAAACAACAGAGACTTGTGCTAGCACTGTTAAGTTATGGTAGAAACAATTTCTAGCTATTGTTTAATTCCAAACTAGCTATCACTTAATAGTGAAAGCGATGTAAATATTGATTTTCTAACTAAATGGGGTCATTTCATTTCCATATGCATAAGTTTATTTTGTACCATTGTGTAGCACTTACTATTACTTGTGCAATGAAGCCACATGCAAGTAGAATTCATAACTCATGGCATTTAGATACACCCAAGGAGAAATACAAACCAAGGTTGTTAGCATCCTGATAAGAAAGATGATGAGATACATCCAATTAATGTATGCCACAACATCTTATTCAATGAAGATGATTTGGATAGAAATGTTACAAATCAGAATCCTTATTGGTGTCTGAGTAATCCTCTTTTTCAAGACTTTTCAAGGAAATTGCATGCCAATACTATCAGTGAATAAGTGGAATTAGATCTTTTAATTGACTTTGTTTGATTGGTCAAATGTGCACAAGGATAGTTATAATTATTTCTTTGTTTTAACTGTTATGTATATAAATACTATTCAACAGTTATGTAATTAATTAGATATGAAATGACAAAAGGAAAAAGAAAATAAATTAATTAAGATAATTTGATTCATTAATTAATAAAGTGAATTATCGTGTAAAAGTAAAAAAATTAGAAGTTGCAAAAAAATCCTCTTTGCTTTATGCTTTAATGACAACGAGGGAGATGAAAGCAATTGTGGAGTTTAAGCTTATATCTGTAAATTGCATTTTCCTGACAGTTTGTAAAGTGCTTTTAACATATTGTCCTCATATTGTTTATAAGGTCCTATTATGGGACATGCTAACAGAACAGTGGCTCTAAAACTTGAACTATGGAACAATTTTGTAGTAATTGAAGATATGCAGTCTTTAGAGAGCTCATAAGCGCCAAGTTATTGTTAAGATGTCACATTCTACGTTGGACAAAAGACAATTGCTTGCCCAAGGGACTAGTCTCTGAAGAATAGCACAGGCTGAGCACTATGAAACCCAATGTGCTTATGGACATTAAAATAAAAGAAAACTGATGAGAGAAACTATTTATTGCCTGGAGTAGCTTGTCTGCAAGTGTCCTTTTTTGGAATCATGACAACCTTTGCCCTGTCACTGTAAACTGTTGTGTAGAAAAGACATATCGACACACACATATATGTATACATATGTATATATATGTACAGATACATCCATGTAAAGACAGATTAATGCATCTATGGACATAAACATATATGCATCCATATGATTACATGCATATACACATAAATGCACCTATACACACATACATATATGCATAAATACATATATGCATAGATATATCTAGAGTCAGATGCATACATGCATACATGCATCTACAAAGGTCTACATAGATATGCACATAGGTGAATGCATTTGCACATAGAAACATGCATACATACATACATGCACTGACACATTAAGCAGAAAGCGATTGTGATCGTGAACTAAAGCACTATGAAACACAGCCCCACGATGCACTTGAATAGAAAGGAACTATGGAGAGTAACAAACTATCATGTCAAGTAACTCGTTTCTAGGTGTGGGGCTTGCAACCATAACATTTCTTGCTTAGTGGCTACAAGCTCTTCCTCAAAACTACAGCTTACAAAACACAAAAAAACAACACACACAAAGTAATGGAAATGCATACCAAGTAACTCAACTCTATATTAAATGACCAAAGTACCCTGGCCACGCGTGGCCTCCAAGCGACTCCACTGCCTTCACCTCGAGCCAAATGCCATTCAATGCATTTTTTTTTTTCATGCATCACGTACGTCTACCTGCCAGTTTGGTAAACTATGCATCTGCTTAATTTTAATTAATTAATTTATGCACTCGTTGTCTCTTGATATTTTAATGCATTTAATCTGCATTCATGGATTACGTACCTCTAGCCCCCACCTTTTAAACTATGCCTTTGCTTAAATTTATTTAATCAATTTATGCGTTCGCATTTTCCCGAATTTCTAAAACGGAAAATGATTTATAAAGCTACTCGGACAAATAGAAAAATAGATAAATGCTAATTTTCCAATATATAAAATAGCTCTCCAAGTTCAAACTATACAAAAAAAAAAGCAATATGTTAAGTGGCGAAATGTGATTGGTAAATGTTGTCAGTTAAATGCATTCCAAGCAAATGCATAAGTATTTCTGCCTACCAGCAGGAAACTAATAAAAGCATTTCAACCAAATGCATAAGTATTCTTGCCTTGACACTAGGAGCCAATAAAATTGTTACTATAGAAAAACAGTTTATCCAAGTGAGTGCTATTAGGTTTGTTATCTTCAATTTCAAACTCCTTTGACGTTAATGCATTTTCTTTGGTAGTAGAATATGGAGTTTCCTTTTTTAAATGGGAGTCTGGAAGAAAATGACATATACAAATAAATTTAAGCAAAGACATAGGCTAGAAAACTGATAGCTTTTATCAATAGAAAGGGGACGTTTACAGTGACAGAGCAGAAGCTCTTGTGCTCATTGAATGAACACCAAGAGACAAGCTACTCAAGGAAACAAATGGCTATTTTTATCTATTTTGCTTCATTATATCCCAAAAATGCAAGTTGGGTTTCACAATGCATGAAAACACATTTGTGCAAACAATTGCCAAAATTATAATTGCAATGGATGACAATGATAGTGTAATGGATACTAATAGTCCAAACATCAAAATACACCAGCTAGTTTTTTTTTAGATTCAATGCAAACAAGTATCAATTGGAAACAGATTAACCTAGCAGTCTATTTATCACAGGTTCATGAATTCCAAATGCACAAGTGCAAACATGGTTCTCCACAGGCTTTTGCAATGCATTTTAACTATATTGCTGTTTTGCATCGAGCTTAAAGAACCACTACAATTATGGTTTCAAAACAGATTTAAATCAATGGATGTAAGTCAAGAAAGGTTCCTAGTTACACTTAATACTTGAATCATGAAGCATCATTGCTTCAAGCTAGAGAAAAAGTGCAGAGAGGGACACAAAAGCAAATTCAACAATGACACCATCAAACAAGGATTTGTTTGCTATCACTATGACTAACTATTGAACTCAATTGACTCATCAGTCAAACAACTTTATTCATTACTGACCTAACTTGTTTCAAAGCTATCCTGTTAAACTGATTAGTTAATTTCATTAATGAGTTAAAGATAGAATTGACTTAAGTTGCAGAAGCTAATTGTAAGATTCACTTGTTCATTAATTGACTTTGATTAATGGTTCAGGGACAGATGAGACAAATTAAATTGGCATCAACAAAATGTGAGATGGACTTATTGGCTCTTACGCCACATATACTATGACATTTTAGCTTTCATGAAATAATACCGAAAGCAATAGAATAAGCAAATGGCTTTAACATACACGAAGAGATACAATTAATATGGACAGCTATAGGCTGTTGAATATTTGTAGCATAAGGAACTAAAAGGAAGATGTTGCCAAAGATTTTGCAATTTTGGTTTACAATTGCGTTTGCTTCCTTGTCTATAAATCCTTTTCAAGAAGTTCCTTTTTTTTTTTGCATACGAATGGCCATGATTGGTTTAATTGATTTGGTGTACAAAGATGTTTTATAATTAACTATAATTAACTTTTCATCTAAGCTTTTACGTATCCCTGTATGCAACTGCGTATACATGCATCCATGTATTTTTTGGATATGCCACTATAGCCTTGTACCAATTTACTTTGTTATATGGCTATCGCATATAGTAACACTAATAAGCTCTTTCACTGTACATAGCAACTATTTTCGTAAATGCTAGGTTGAGCTTATATGTATCAGGATACATATATACTCACGCTAAAAACTACTGAATTATGGTCTCTATTTTCCCATTTTCGTAGACACATTACTATTGCAATTAAATGTGTAAAGCATTTGTGTCCAAAGAAATTAGATAAACGAATGGCAATATGTTACACAACCTTGTCTTATGTCTTCATAGTAGTTTTTTCATTGCATTTCAAGTAAACCAGAAACTAGAATTTTATTCATATTATTTCATCCATGGCATTTACAACCTTTCCAATAATTGGCTATGACCAATCATGGAACACAATTAATTCACTAGCAAACTAGATTGATTGCTCACTGAATTAACTTGTTTGAAAGCTATCATGTTAAGCCAACTAGCTAATATGCCACATTCAGTATGACATTTGAGTTTCAAATAAGTCCTATGCACACAAATCTGTTATCATGCTAAAGCCATGTAAACGTAGATGTTCCAATTCCATGGGACCATTTTATTTCCATTTTTCCAAGTTCATTTCATTCCATTATCAAGAACCAATAATTAAATGTTTACACCAGGTACATGCAAGTAGAAAATGCAAGCAGGGTTTCAACAATGAGATCATCTAACAAGCATTTGTTTGCTATCACTATGATTAATGATATAATTGACTTAATTTGCATGAGTCAAGTGCAAGATTGACTTGTTTGTTAATTGACTTTGATTAATGGTATGGAGACAAATGAGACAAATTAAATTGTCACTAGCACAATGTAAGACAGACTTATTAGCTACTACGCCACATATACTATGACACTTGAGCTTTCATGAAATCACCTCACACCAGCTCCATCAAACCATGGAAGGGTTATTCAGTGGCTTCACGTATGGTTCCCCTGCCATTCAAATGAGGGCAGAAAAGTAAAGAAATAAAATGTAAAGAGTGAATCTGATTAGGATGTTGAAAGACTTGTTAAATGAGAAATGGAAACTAAAACATTGAATTTGAGTTTCCATTATCTATTTTTTGTTTAATTCTTGACTACTGTTTTGTTAAACTGTAGATTGTAAAACACATGGTGTTGTAAAAACAACAACTCACTGACAGTTGTAACACACAACGTGTTGTAAAGTATTTTGTATTACTCTTGATTAGTTTTTATTGGAATTATTTTGTATTGCTATAATTAGTTTATTACTTTCTATTACTGTATTTCAGTATGGACATTTCAAGGTGAAGAACATGAGACATATGCAATGCAATATCACAGGTTTAATTACCAAGGCATGAATGAGCAAGAAATTTTTAGTAGATAAAGATCATGAACGTTGAACTAATAGTATCACAGTCACCACAACATTTAAGGAAACCTATGCTCAACACTCTCTTTTCCATTATCAATTGTATTCCCAATGTCATCCATGAAGAATATCCTCAAAGATATAGAATACATGGATGCACAGGCTAAAGAAGTTCTTCATGGATCAAAGATATGGAATTCATTGATGAAAGAAATGGAAATCATGGATCAAAGCAATGGCTAATAGCAGGATCTAGAAGTTGACAAAGTTCTTCATGGATGAAATTGGGAATAAAATTGATAATGGAAAAGGGAGTCTACACCATAGGTTTACTTAAATGTTGTGGTGACTGTCCTACTATTGGTTCAATGTTCATGACCTTCATCTACTCAAAGGTTCTCGCTTGTTTATCATGCAATATAGATTTTAGTGACTAGAGATGAATTGTGATTACTTTGAGTATTTCATTTTTTGTGATTTTGTAGATCTGTGTAGTCACAGGAGATGTTGTTGCTGCAGAGTCAATACCTGGGACCAAGCTACTTGACACATGCACCCATACACTATGACATTTGAGATTCACATAAGTCTCATGCACGCAAATCTGCTATCATGGTAAAGGCATGCAAACACTGATGTTCCAACTCCATGGGGTCATTCTATTTCCATTTGTCCAAGTTCATTTCATTCCATTATCAAGAATCAATAATTAAATGTTTAAATCAGGTACATGCAAACATCAATGGAAGAAAGGTTTCATAGTGCTTTAAGACATTGTTATACTGTGATTATAAATTCATATTTTAAGCTACTTTTAGTATTATTTATTCAAGCTTCTTGTTGAAGTGCAAAGGTTTCATCTGTGTTTGATAGGTATTATGTAGAAATCCTCTTGTCCATTTTACTTCATGCATGTGAGCCCTGCAAAGTCTATATATTATTGACTATTGCAAAGTGGTCCCATAAAGAGGGCTTTGGAACCAAAACCATCTAAACATGTGCAATAATGACAGCTTTTGAAATACGAGTGAACAGTGTGTTGCTTTGAGCTTTTCCATTGTCATCAAAGCATAAAGGGTAGAGGGGTTCTGTTAAAAGTTGTGGTTGTTGTCCTCATAGGCATAAACCCGTATTTTAAACTACTTTTTTACTCTATGCATGTAAGCCGATAGTGTGGTGCTTTTAGCTATTCCATTGTCATCAAAGCATAAAGGATAGAGGGGTTCTGTTAAAAGTCATGGTTGCTGTCCTCGTAGGCATAAATCCGTATATTAAACTGTTTCTAGTATTATCTATTCGAATTTCTTGTTGAAATGCAAAGGTTTCATCTGCGTTTCATAGGTATTATGCAGAAATCCTCTTGTTCATTTTACTTCATGCATGTGAGCCCTATAGAATTTGTATTTTTCTAATTGTTGCAAACTGGTCCCATAAAGAGGACTTTGGAACCAAAATTATGTCAACATGTGCGATAATGAGAGCTTTTCAACAATCAGTCAACAGTGTGTTGCTTTGAGCTTTTCTGTTGTCATGAAAGCATAAAGGATAAAGGGATTCTGTTAAAAGTCGTGGTTGTTGTCCTCATAGGCATAAATGCAAACAATGAGAGCATAAAGAATACAGTAGAAACCTTTTTGCTGCCGGCAAGCATAAAAATTCTGTTAGATGTAGTCGTTACTGTTTTTGTATCTTGGGGTTGTAAAAAACTATGTCAAGAAATGTTGTAGAATCCAAATTACAATGTTGCCATAGAGCAGTTAAGTAATATTGCTTTTCGCTTTTTAGTCTGTCCGATACAAGAAATCCAAGTAGGGTTTCATAGTGCTTTAAGGCAATTGTATGCTTTGATTATAAATTCGTATTTTAAACTACTTTCAATATTGTTTATTCAAATTTTTTTGTTGAAATGTGAAGGTTTCATCTGTGTTTGATAGGAATTATTGTTTATAAGATGTTGTGACATACATTAATTTGATGTATCTCATCATCTTTCTTATCAGGATGCTAACAACCTTGATTTGTATCTCTCCTTGAATGTATCTGGATGCTATGAACTATGAATTCTACTTGCATATTGCTTGGTTGTACAAGTAATACTAAGCATTACACAATGGTAGAAACCACAACTCATAGTATTCATATACACCCATGCACAAATACATGGTATTCAACACATTAACACGGACATGGTTTTCTAGGGATAGTTTGTTAGTTTCCTTTGATTAATAGTTCAAATGCACACAAAGCTAATTGCAATCATTTATTTCTTTGAATTGCTAGGTACTTAAAGGCTAACTAGCAATTGCCAAATTATTTAGATATGGGACAATACAAGGATGAATAAGGAAATATGAACTTGCCTAAATGATCATGAATGATAGAGCTATTTGGTAAAATGCTACATATACTGTGACATTTAAGCTTCAAAAACTACCAATGAACAACAAAAGCTTCAAAACTCTCAGTTAACATGTAAAGGGCTGAGAAAAATCGATCTGCTAACTGAATGGGGTCATTTTACTTCAATTATTTAGCACTTATTCTTAATTGTTTAATCACAATATGATGGGATGGCTAGCTGGCGCCATCCACAAAAAAGCATTTAAAGCAAATGCAATAGTAATCTGTTATATACACACATACATACATGGCAACATAGATACATGCATTCATATATACATAATTACATGCACACATATATACATGCAAACCTGTATGCATGGATGCATACAAAGACTATGTTTCATGGGATTATTGAAGAGTTAACTTGCTTTCTATATGCTTCCATATTTTACATGTGTGCCTATGAGGACAATAACCACAATATTTGACAGTAATCCTCTATCCTTGATAACAGTTCATTGGTTCCAAAGCTCTCTCTATAGGACAGCTGTACATTGCCTACAAGACTCAGATGAATCCTTCATATTTCAAGGAAAGATTTGAATCAATAACACTTAAGATGGTCTAAACTATGACTTTACAATCAAAGTATCCAAATGCATTGCAACAATGCGAAACCCAAGTTCCATTTAAGATGTACAATGAAAGTAAATAGAAGGGAAAATGCATTTGCTTTAAAGTTTGTACAACAATTTCAACATGTTGTCTAGCCATTGTCAAAAATATGGTTTTCTATCAGCATAGTCCTTCAACCTTCTTTAGGTCTAATTGCTACTTTGTTAATTGACTTTGATTGAAAGATCAAAATGTGAAATGTGGCCAAGGATAATTATAGACAACTGTACGTTGCCTCCAAGATTCAGATGAATTCTTGGTATTTCAAGGAAAGGTTTGAATCGATAACACTTAGAATGATCTAAACTATGATTTTAGAATCAAAGTATCCAAACGCATTGCAACAATGCAAAATCCAACTTCTATTTAAGATGCACAATGAAAGGCCAAAATGTGAAATGTGGCCAAGGATAATCATACTTATTTATCTCTTTTAATTGTTATATATTCAAAGACTAATTAGCAATCTAAACAGCTTCGCCTCTAGTCAGTTGCCATTAAATGCATTGATTTTGAATTAATGAATTATGCACCTTTAGCCAGTAGTTTTAATCAAAGCATGCATATGGATTCAGAATCAAACTCTCAAAACTTGGAAAGGTTAATTTTTTGAAACAAAGATCTACTTTTGAACCTCAAATGCTTAATTTCTATGAACCATATAGCATATGCCACTCACAATACCCATTTGCAAAGACTGTCCTTGTAACAAAAAGCAACGATATGATTACAAGTACAATCAATATAGTGAGAATCTTGAATTAACCTTTTTCTTTGTTTACTATATGCAATTGCAAACAAAAGAGAAGGTTCATTCTAGAAACTCACAATGTACTACTTGCTTGAAGAATTTGCCACAGCTGGACCGCTACACGACCTCTTTTCTTCCAACCAAAAGCATTGCACCATGTAAAAAGCTTTCATTAGAAAACAAAAACCATGTCTTTGTTTTTTCTAAAAGAATAGCAATTTATAGTACTCCTACTGCGATGGATACTAATAGCAAAAACCATTTAAACACTACCGAGCATTTTTCCAGGTTCAAGAGACACAAGTATAAATGCAAACAAGATTAACTACACAAACTAATTGTGACAGGTTACTGGACCACAAATCTTCTACCAATGAACTTGACTGCTCTTTTGCATGAAGCCTCAAACTGTTCTATCAAGCAATATTACTTAACTGCTCTATGGGAACATTGTAATTTGGATTCTACAACATTTTTGGCATAGTTTTTTATAACCCCAAGATACACAAACAGTAACAACGACATCTGACAAATTTTTTTATGCTTGCCGGTAGGGAAAAGGTTTCTACTACATTCTCTATGCTCCCATTGTTTGCATTTATGACTACAAGGACAACAACCACGACTTTTAACAGAATACCTCTATCCTTTATTATTTCATGACAACGGAAAAGCTCAAAGAAACACACTCTCGACTCATTGTTGAAAAACTCTCATTGTTTTTTTGCAGCAAACAAAAAAACACAAACTCTACAGGACTACATGCATGAAGCAAAATGAACAAGAGGATTTCTACATAATACCTATCAAACAAAGATGAAACCTTCGCATTTCAACAAGAAATTCGAATAAACAATACTAAAAGTAGTTTAAAATACGAATTTATTATCAAAGTATACAATTGCCTTAAAGCACTATGAAACCCTACTTGCATTTCTTGTATCAAACAGAATAAAAAGTGAAAAGCAATATTACTTAACTGCTCTATGAGAACATAGTAATTTGGACTTGACAACATTGTTGACATAGTTTTTTATAACCCCAACATACAAAAATAGTAATGACGACATCCAACATAATTTTTATGCTTGCCAACAGGTAAAAGGTTTCTACTATATTCTTTATGCTTCCATTGTTTGCATTTATGCCTACGAGGACAACAACCACGACTTTTAACAGAATCCCTCTATGCTTTATGCTTTCATGACAAAATCAAAGCTCAAAGCAACACACTGTCGACTCATTGTTGAAAAGCTCTCATTATCACACGTTGACATAATTTTGGTTCCAAAGCCCTCTTTATGGGACCACCTTGCAGCAATAAAAGAAATACAAACTCTACAGGGCTCACATGCATGAAGCAAAATGAGCAAGAGGATTTCTACATAATGCCTATCAAACGCAGATGAAACCTTCGCATTTCAACAAAAAAATTCAAATAAATAATACTAAAAGTAGTTTATTATACGGATTCATGCCTACGAGGACAACAACCACGACTTTTAACAGAACCCCTCCATCCTTTATGCTTTGATGACAACGGAAAAGCTCAAAGCAACACACTGTCGACTCACATGCATGAAGTAAAATGAACAAGAGGATTTTTACATAATTCCTATCAAACACAGATGAAACCTTCGCATTTGAACAAGAAATTCGAATGAACAATACTAACAGTAGTTTAAAATACGAATTTATAATCAAAGTATACGAATGCCTTCAAGCACTATGAAACCCTACTTGCACTTCTTGTATCAAATAGACTAAAAATCGAAAACTTACCTCTTCTAACCTCAAGCAATTTGTCTCTCACTGTTCACTGTTTTAATGTATCGAAACTCTGAAAATCACCAAATTATCACCTCAAATAACTCGTTTCTGGGTCTGGACTCTGCAACTATAACATATCATGCTCAGTCGCTAAAACTCTCCCTCAGAACACCGCTTATAGAAGACAAAAACAACACACGCAAAGTAATGGAAATGCATACCAAGTAACTCAACTCTATATTAAATGACCAAAGTACACTGGCCACGTGTGGCCTCCAAGCGACTCCACCGCCTTCACCTCGAGCCAAATGCCATTCAATGCATTTAATTTTTTTTCATGCATCACGTACGTCTACCCGCCAGTTTGATAAACTATGCCTCTGCTTAATTTAAATTAATCAATTTATGTGCTCGCTGTTTCCTGATATTTTAATGCATTTAATCTGCATTCATGGATTACGTACCTCTAGCCGCCACCTTTTAAACTATGCCTTTGCTTAAATTTATTTAATCAATTTATGCATTCACATTTTCCCGAATTTTTAAAATGAAAATGATTTATAAAGCTACTCGGACGAATAGAAAAATAGATAAATGCTAATTTTCCAATATATAAAATAGCTCTCCAAATTCAAACTATACCAAAAAAAAGTAATATGTTAAATGGCGAAATGTGATTGGTTCATGTTGCCGGTTAAATGCATTCCGGGCGAATGCATAAGTATTCCTGCCTACCGGCAGGAACTAATAAGACAATAGCAATGTCAAGGACCAAGGTATTATTTTTAGAACGATATTTTCTAAGTATCTAATCTAGAAATAGATCCTTCACTAAGTGTTGTATTGTTCTATGCATAATTACTATGCAATTCATTGAAAATCTAAAATAACAAGTATAATTAAAGTTTAATAAAGTTTAATAGTATATTTTAATTTTAAATAATAAGAAAATTACATAGTAAAGGATGAGATTATTTAATTTATGTTATTAGGTTTGAATGCTATGAGTGATGTGTTCTTGTGTAGCATTGTTAGAGATATTAGTGCACACAATCATGTTTGTATAGTTTTTACTATTTGAAATTGCATGTTAGTGGCATATTTTGTGTGGTCATGCCTTTTATAATGTGTGGAGCCAAAACCTAAAATATATAACCTATGGGAATAAGGGTGCCTATTGGTTATTTAGAAGATTTGTTTGCATTCAAAATTGTGGAGTGAGTTAACAAAAAAAATTGAACATGTATATGTTGTGTGAAACCTTAGATCATTTAGAAGATCAGTCGAATTTGTCTATATGTTGCTTCTATGTGTTTCTAAATACTTGGTTGTGCTTAGCAAATATTCATTTCTACTGCATCTTTTATGCATTGATTTTACATGTTTTTGAATATTAAAGGTGAGTTAGGGTTTGCGAGGGATAGAAAGGAAAGTGTTGTGGTTGAGAAAAATATTTTTAAGTTTAAACTATTTGACTATGTATGAATTTATCTAAAAGAAAAGAAATTATGACATGCGAGGTCTAACATGAGAACATGTGCAATAATGAATATAAAAAGGTGTCCAAAAATAATTTAGGTTTAGTCTTAATGTAGATCATAAATTCAATGACAATAAATCTTTAATAAACCAAAAATAACTTTAAATTATATTTATAGAAAAAAATATAAAAAAAACTTAAAACTTACTAAATATGTATTTTTCATCTCTACAATAATAAATATTTAATATTTTTATCACATAGTAATACATGTAGTTTGTTATATTTTCACATATTAATGGTGGGCACAGTTAAGGAAAATACTAGTTTAGTTGATATATCACTTGTGAAATAGGTTATACTACCTATGGATTACTTCAAGTTAAAATTTGATTGAGTTTTTCAAGCAAATCAAGGATTCTTAGGAGTTAGATGTGTGTTGGGAAGCAAGAGAGGAGAAATCATTTTGTTATAAATTATTTTAAGCTACAAATTGGTACCAATAATGAGGTAGAAGCAAAAGCTCTAGCTAGGGGTTTCTATCTAGTTAAAGAAGCTGGATTAAAGAATTTTTATATTGAAGGCAACTCAATGATATTGATAAATATCATTGGCACTCATTTCTCTAAGAATTAGAAGTGGAACAACATTATTGAGGTTTCCTAGTATGTGTTAGAAATTTTGGATTACTAAAATTGTAGGCTTTCATATAGAGAAGCCAATTGTGTGGCTTTGGTGTATTTTATCAATTCCCACTGGGAATTCTTCTTTTAGCTTAGTTTTGGGCACCCATTATTCAATACACAAAATCCTACAACATGCGATGGTGGATCCCTTGCTCTTGCTTTTCCTATGGATTTTATGAACCATTCAACTTCTCTTGTTAGAAATTCTCCCTCTTTGAATGAGGAAACTCAGGTTGAGATGATGCCAGAGGATTACCATATCCTTTCTCCTCAATTTGAGGATTTTTGTAATGGTGTGTATTGTATATTGACCTTCAAAGAAAGAAGAGAGGTCTTCCTAAACATTTCTTTGAGTCCCATACCTTAATTAATGGTGTGCAATTAACAAGTTTGGGATCTAGTGTTGTGTAAGATGTTGACCCTTTATATTTGTGGTTTTTATGTGGTTGTTGCTCTTTCATGAAAACTTGGCAACATTTGTACTTTTATTCAACTTATGTGTATCTTGTGTTGGTTGTTGTAGATTAGCTATAGTTATTTTTTTCCTATTCAAGTTGGAACTCATTTAGCTTTCCTTAAGCTATTATGTTGTAAAAGGGTTTGGGCCCTTTCAAAAAATCACGTTTACCTTTATTAAAACACTAGAAAGAGTCCTTTAAGGGGTCAAATTAAACCCCCATTTTATAAAAAAATTTAGAGTTGAAGATGTGCCAATTAATTGAAATCCATTCTTGTTAAGAATTATGTGATATTACTTTGATTTGTGATGGATCCCATGATTAGTTTGGTAGTTTTGGGTCTTCATTAAATATTTGGTTAGACTCACTGACTAACCCCTCAAGGATGGATGTTTCTTGCAAGTAACCTTGCTTTATTTTGTAGGATACCTATCTTCTAGTTGTAGTAATAGAAAAAGTAGCCTTTTCCCTTACTTGGTTTGGGATAATTGACATTAAAGCTGACTTAATGGTGTCTTTGAATAGTGTTGTAATGTGTTGTACACATTCACACCATTCTAGGACCTTTATTTGATTAAAATATGCCTTAATTGATCCTTTGCAAGAGTGTTGTAACACATTTTCACACTTTTTCTAGGATTTATTTACTTAATTAAGCCTAATGGGGACCTTTTAATTAAATGTACCTAATTTGTACCTTATTTAGGTGTTGTAAAGTGTTGTAACACACTTTCACATTTATCTAGGCCCCCCTTAATTAATGGTGGTTAATTGATTTTAATTGACCCTTTTAATTCAAATTCAAGCCCCCTTTTCAAGGATCTATCCAGACACCCAATAATGATATTGTATGACATTTAATTTGGAAAGTTTTTTGTCCTAAAAAATGCTATTAGGACCCATTCACCTTTAATGGAAAATGAGTCCTATCCACATAGGACACCCCTTTCTTTACATTTTTGAGGTGGGTTTTTGATGTACTTTCACCTCCCCAAAGCTCGGTCCTGGAAACTATGCCAGGACCCATTCACCTTTAGTGGAGAATGGGTCCTCCCTTAATATTTTTTAATTTAATTATGGTGAGATCCTTATAATTTTAAGACCCAGATCTAAGGTCGGCTTGAATTCTTTGAATTTTGGGGTTAATCTCCTAATTTAGTATAAATAAGGGGTTAATTCACATTGTTTCATACCACTAACAAGACCTAGAAATTTTGTGTGACTTCAAGAGATTAAAAGAAAGAGCATTAGAGAATTTCAAGAGCATTCATAAGGAATTTCAAGGCATAATTCAAGTGGTTATTGCAACAATTCAAAGATCATATCATTATGGCAAGGTTTTAATTGCATCATTTCATGTTCATGTTTCATTATCTCATTTCATTATTTGGTTTAATTACCTACAAGGGGTTTGACTGAGGTAAACCCCCATTCACTAAAAAATCAACAAGTTTACTATCCTTGAGTGTGTGATTGCAGATTTACAGGTTGAAGAGCAAGATTATCAAAGTTGTCAAAATTGTCAAAGTTGCAAAGTTGTCATTCAAGGTGCAAGAACCCGGAAAGAGCTCTACATAACCAAATACTTCCTTCCAAAACTTGATAACATGGATTTAAAGAGTGCAAACATCAAAGTATAGGATCTTGAAATCAGTTTTTTGAAACCCTAAAAGAACCCATTCACCCATGAAGACGAATGAGTCCTCCATAGCTCAAAAACAACAACTTTCTAGATAGGTACACAAATTTTATGCTCTCAAAATATTCATCATAGTTGCTATAATAGTTAGGGTGATTTTTTAATTATTATTTGCATCTTTTGGATCTCATAATTGAATGTTTCATAGAGAAAACTAAGTGGTTAATCATCTTGGTGATGAACCCTATTTTTCTATGTTTCATTTTGGTGAACTCGGCTCATTGAATATTGAAATTTTATGATTTTGAAGTCTTTCATTTCATCTTAGGTTAGTGAATTATGGGAAAATATGTGCTTTATGGCCTAGGTCATATAACGCCACTCTTCTCCTATTATCATTCAAAATTCCCTAGGATCCCAAATTGGATTGACTATCAACACAAAGGTGAGTCAATTCTCAACAAGGAAGACCTAGGGTAGGGTTTTTTAGGCCTTGAAGGGTTCACCACCAAGCAAAATCTTGGAAAAGACAACTTAACATTCAACTCACACAACCTATTAATGCAAGCCAAATAATGAGTGCAAATGATAAAATTAAGTAACAACAAGTTAGGATGTATGTACCTAGGGAGTCTGGAAATCTAATGATGATTCTAGAAATACAAAAATGTTGTCAAAATATGCCAGGGAGAACAAAGATTCCCTTACTATTGTCTTAGTCTTGCTACTTTTTTCGGGGGAAATGAAGAATCTTCAAATGTCAAAAAAAATCTAAAAGAATCTTTGCAAAATACCTCTAGGAGGACTAAGACACCCTTACTGCTGACTTAGACCTGTCTTGAATTTATGAAATCTCTGAATGTGATCCGAAGGATAAATTTCTATACTTCCTTCTTCTCTGACATCAGGTCTTGAAATTTCTAGATCTAGCTTGTAGGTTTGTTTTCATGAAGATGACAAGTTTGCAATGAAACTTTGCACTTCAAATGATCTTCAAGTCTTCAACCTAAATATACAAACATAAACATGCAAGAGAGAAAAAACTTGTTGATTGTTAGTAAATGGGGGTTTGCCTTGGTCAAACCCCTTGTTGGAAATTAAACCTTGGAATGAAATGAAATAATGGAGGGAAATGATGAATGAACAAAATGGTATGTTGCAACTCACCAAACCCTTGTTATGAAATCTATAAATTTGTATGAAGTGGCTAGCTTGGATGTAGATCTTGACTTGAATTGCTTGCTTGAATAAAACCCCTACATCACAAATGTTAGCTCAAAAACACACATGATGCAAGAATATATTTGATATGATGCTTGCATCTTGATGATGGCTCCAAATGCTTGAGGAATTTCTCTTGAATTCTCTCTTGAATACTTGAATGCTTGGATGCTTAAATTTCTTGTTAGATGATAAATGAGTGAAAGAACCTTGTATTTATACTTATCTATGGTTAATTTCCTAAAATTACACCACACCAAGCTGACATATAAATTCATTAATTAAAGGAGGCTAAATCCCACCAAGATTTGAAATTAAATCTCAAAAATAAATAAAGGCAGACTAAGACACCCAAGGTGGCATCTTAGTCCCGAGGCACGAAACCTGCGGTACATACTCCAAAAAGGGGCCCATTTAAGGTGCATTTGAAAAGAGGGTCCCAAGACCTTTGGAGGAAAAAGACGCCCTAGGTGGTGTCTTAGTCCCAGTTCAAAAATCATGGACACAACTAGAATCATTAAATTATCATTTACCCTTTGATGTTTGTCGAGATTAGCCATAAAAATATATCATTTATTAGGCTTGTGGATGCAAAATAGGACCAATAAAGACAAAAATAAGGATAAAAAAGCAAGGTGGGCCCAAACAAGTGTGAAAATGCAAGGGTATGCATTTTCCTACACTACATTTAGCCCCCACTTTAGTGAGAGGATGAACTTTCTTCAAACTCACACTAAAGTAGCCAACCACACAATCAAGAGGGGTTCAAATGTACTAATGCTAGTAAGATAGGATGAAAATAACCAAGAGGGTGGCCAAGTACCCAGGATCAAGATCCTATGGTAGACTAACATAGGCACAAAGGGACACACTTGTAGTTGATATATGAAGCCATAATCAGAATGCTAGAATACCCCATCAAAGCTAGAAAAGGAAAAAGAAAGAAAAAAGAAAACTGTAACAAATCAAGTTCTAATTGGCCATCCAACGCGTTGTGGACCGGGTCTAGGCTATCTTGAATCTTCTAGATCTAGCTTGTAGGTTTGTTTTCGTGAAGATGACAAGTTTGCAATGCAACTTGGCACTTCAAATGATCTTCAAGTCTTCAACCTAAATCTACAAACACAAACATACAAGAGAGAAAAAACTTGTTGATTGTTAGTAAATGGGGGTTTTCCTTGGTCAAACCCCTTGTTGGAAATTAAACCTTGGAATGAAATGAAATAATGGAGGGAAATGATGAATGAACAAAATGGTATGTTGCAACTCACCAAACCCTTGTTGTGAAATATGTAAATTTGTATGAAGTGGCTAGCTTGGATGTAGATCTTGACTTGAATTGCTTGCTTGAATCAAAACCCTACATCACAAATATTAGCTCAAAAACACACATGATACAAGAATATATTTGATATGATGCTTGCATCTTGATGATGGCTCTCAATGCTTGAGGAATTTCTCTTGAATGCTCTCTTGAATACTTGAATGCTTGGATGCTTAAATTTCTTGTTAGATGATAAATGAGTGAAAGAACCTTGTATTTATGCTTATCTATGCTTAATTTCCTAAAATTACACCACACCCAGTTGACATATAAACTCATTAATTAAAGGAGGCTAAATACCACCAAGATAAGAAATTAAATTCTAAAAATAACTAAAGGCGGACTAAGACACCCTAGGTGGCATCTTAGTCCTGAGGCACGAAACCTGCGGTACAGACTCCAAAAAGGGGCCAATTTAAGGTGCATTTGAAAAGAGGGTCCCAAGACCTCTAGAGGAAAAAGATGCCCTAGAAGGCGTCTTAGTTCGAGTTGAAAAATCATGGACACAACAAGAATCATTAAATTATCATTTTCCCTTTGATGTTTGTCGAGATTAGCCATAAAAATAAATCATTTATTAGGCTTGTGGATGCAAAATAGGACCAATAAAGACAAAAAAAAGGATAAAAAAATCAAGGTGGGCCCAAACAAGTGTGAAAATGCAAGGGTATACATTTTCCTACAATACATTTAGCCCCAACTTTAGTGAGAGGATGAACTTTCTTCAAACTCACACTAAAGTAGCCAACCACACAATCAAGAGGGGTTCAAATGTACTAATGCTAGTAAGATAGAATGAAAATAACCAAGAGGGTGGCCAAGTTCCCGGGATCAAGATCCTATGGTAGACTAAGATAGGCACAGAGGGACACACTTGCAGATGATATGTGAAGCCCTAATCAGAACGCTAGCATACACCATCAAAGATAGAAAAGGAAAAAGAAAGAAAAAAGAAAAATGTAACAAATCAAGCTCTAATTGGCCATCCAACATGTTGTGGACCGGGTCTAGGCTGTTTTGAAACTTCTAGATCTAGCTTGTAGGTTTGTTTTTGTGAAGATGACAACTTTGCAATGCAACTTTGCACTTCAAATGATCTTCAATTCTTCAACCTAAATCTACAAACAAAAACATGCAAGAGAGAAAAAACTTGTTTATTGTTAGTAAATGGGGGCTTGCCTTGGTCAAACCCCTTGTTGGCAATTAAACCTTAGAATGAAATGAAATAATGGAGGGAAATGATGAATGAACAAAATGGTATGTTGCAACTCACCAAACCCTTGTTATGAAATATGTAAATTTGTATGAAGTGGCTAGCTTGGATGTAGATCTTGGCTTGAATTGCCTTCTTGAATCAAAACCCTACATCACAAATGTTAGCTCAAAAACACACATGATGCAAGAATATATTTGATATGATGCTTGCATCTTGATGATGGCTCCAAATGCTTGAGGAATTTCTCTTGAATTTTGTTTTGAATACTTGAATGCTTGGATGCTTAAATTTCTTGTTAGATGATAAATGAGTGAAAGAACCTTTTATTTATAATTATCTATGCTTAATTTACTTAAATTACACCACACCAAGTTGACATATAAATTCATTAATTAAAGGAGGCTAAATCCCACCAAGATTTGAAATTAAATCCCCAAAATAACTAAAGGCAGACTAAGATGCCCTAGGTGGCATCTTAGTCCCAGTTCAAAAATCATGGACACAACCAGAATCATTAAATGATCATTTACCCTTTGATGTTTGTCAAGATTAGCCATAAAAAGATATCATTTATTAGGCTTGTGGATGCAAAATAGGACCAATAAAGACAAAAATAAGGATAAAAAAAGCAAGGTGGGCCCAAACAAGTGTGAAAATGCAAGGGTATAAATTTTTCTACACTACATTTATCCCCCACTTTAGTGAGAGGATGCACTTTCTTCAAACTCACACTAAAGTAGCCAACCACACAATCAAGAGGGGGTCAAATGTACTAATGCTAGAAAGATAGGATGAAAATAACCAAGAGGGTGGCCAAGTCCCCAGGATAAAGATCCTATGGTAGACTAAGATAGGCACAAAGGAACACACTTGTAGATGATATATGAAGCCATAATCAGAACGCTAGCATACACCATCAAAGATAGAAAAGGAAAAAGAATGAAAAAAGAAAAATGTAACAAATCAAGCTCTAATTGGCCATCCAACGCGTTGTGGACCGGGTCTAGGCTGTTTTAAAACTTCTAGATCTAGCTTGTAGATTTGTTTTCGTGAAGATGACAAGTTTGCAATGCAACTTTGCACTTCAAATGATCTTCAAGTCTTCAACCTAAATCTACAAACACAAACATGTAAGAGAGAAAAAACTTGTTTATTGTTAGTAAATGGGGGTTTGCCTTGGTCAAACGTCTTGTTGGCAATTAAACCTTGGAATGAAATGAAATAATCGAGGGAAATGATGAATGAACAAAATGGTATGCTGCAACTCACCAAACCCTTGTTATGAAATTTGTAAATTTGTATGAATTGGCTAGGTTGGATGTAGATCTTGACTTGAATTGCTTGCTTGAATCAAAACTGTACATCACAAATGTTAGCTCAAAAACACACATGATGCAAGAATATATTTGATATGATGCTTGCATCTTGATGATGGCTCCAAATTCTTGAGGAATTTCTCTGGAATGCTCTCTTGAATACTTGAATGCTTGGATGCTTAAATTACTTGTTAGATGATAAATGAGTGAAAGAACCTTGTATTTATACTTATCTATGCTTAATTTCCTAAAATTACACCACACCAAGATGACATATAAATTTATTAATTAAAGGAGGCTAAATCCCACAAAGATTTGAAATTAAATCCCCAAAATAACTAAAGGCGGAATAAGACACCCTAGGTGGCATCTTAGTCCCGAGGCACGAAACCTGTGGTATAGACTCCAAAAAGGGGCCCATTTAAGGTGCATTTGAAAAGAGGGTCCCAAGACCTCTGGAGGAAAAATAATCCCTAGGTGGCCTCTTAGTCCGAGTTCAAAAATCATGGACACAACCAGAATCATTAAATTATCATTTACCCTTTGATGTTTGTCGAGATTAGCCATAAAAAGATATCATTTATTAGGCTTGTAGATGCAAAATAGGACCAATAAAGATCCTATGGTAGACTAATATAGGCACAAAGGAACACACTTGTAGATGATATATGAAGCCATAATCAGAACGCTAGCATACACCATCAAAGATAGAAAAGGAAAAAGAATGAAAAAAGAAAAATGTAACAAATCAAGCTTTAATTGGCCATCCAACGTGTTGTGGACCGGGTCTAGGCTGTTTTAAAACTTCTAGATCTAGCGTGTAGATTTTTTTTCATGAAGATGACAAGTTTTCAATGCAACTTTGCACTTCAAATGATCTTCAAGTCTTCAACCTAAATCTACAAACACAAACATGTAAGAGAGAAAAAACTTGTTGATTGTTAGTAAATGGGGGTTTGCCTTGGTCAAACGTCTTGTTGGCAATTAAACCTTGGAATGAAATGAAATAATGGAGGGAAATGATGAATGAACAAAATTCTATGTTGCAACTCACCAAACCCTTGTTATGAAATCTGTAAATTTGTATGAAGTGGATAGCTTGGATGTAAATCTTGGCTTGAATTGCTTGCTTGAATCAAAACTCTACATCACAAATGTTAGCTCAAAAACACACATGATGCAAGAATATATTTGATATGATGCTTGCATCTTGATTATGGCTCCCAATGCTTGAGGAATTTCTCTTGAATGCTCTCTTGAATACTTGAATGCTTGGATGCTTAAATTTCTTGTTAGATGATAAATGAGTGAAAGAACCTTGTATTTATACTTATCTATGGTTAATTTCCTAAAATTACACCACACCAAGCTGACATATAAATTTATTAAATAAAGGAGGCTAACTCCCAATGAGATTTGAAATTAAATCCCAAAAATAACTAAAGGCGGACTAAGACGCCCGAGGTGGCATCTTTGTCCCGAGGCATTAAACCTGCGGTACAGACTCCAAAAAGGGGCCCATTTAAGGTGCATTTGAAAAGAGGGTCCCAAGACCTTTGGAGGAAAAAGACACCCTAGGTGGCCTCTTAGTCCGAGTTCAAAAATCATGGACACAACCAGAATCATTAAATTATCATTTACCCTTTGATGTTTGTCAAGATTAGCCATAAAAATATATCATTTATTAGGCTTGTGGATGCAAAATAGGAGCAATAAAGACAAAAATAAGGATTAAAAAATCAAGGTGGGCCCAAACAAGTGTGAAGATGCAAGGATATTCATTTTCGTACACTACATTTAGCCCCCACTTTAGTGAGAGGATGAACTTTCTTCAAACTCACACTAAAGTAGCCAACAACATAATGAAGAGGGGTTCAAATGTACTAATTCTAGTAAGATAGGATGAAAATAACCAAGAGGGTGGCCAAGTCCCCAGGATCAAGATCCTATGGTAGACTAAGATGGGCACAAAGGCACACACTTGCAGATGATATATGAAGCCATAATCAAAATGCTAGCATACACCATCAAAGATAGAAAAGGAAAAAGAAAGAAAAAAGAAAAATGTAACAAATCTAGCTCTAATTGGCCATCCAACACGTTGTGGACAGGGTCTAGGCTGTTTTGAAACTTCTAGATCTATCTTTTAGGTTTTTCTTCGTGAAGATGACAAGTTTGCAATGCAACTTTGCACTTCAAATGATATTTATATCTTCAACCTAAATCTACAAACACAAACATGCAAGAGAGAAAAAACTTGTTGATTGTTAGTAAATGGGGGTTTTCCTTGGTCAAACCCCTTGTTGGAAATTAAACCTTGGAATGAAATGAAATAATGGAGGGAAATGATGAATGAACAAAATTCTATGTTGCAACTCACCAAACCCTTGTTATGAAATCTGTAAATTTGTATGAAGTGGCTAGCTTGGATGTAGATCTTGACTTGAATTGCTTGCTTGAATCAAAACCCTACGTCACAAATGTTAGCTCAAAAACACACTTGATGCAAGAATATATTTGATATGATGCTTGCATCTTGATGATGGCTCCAAATGCTTGAGGAATTTCTCTTGAGTGCTCTCTTGAATACTTGAATGCTTGGATGCTTAAATTTCTTGTTAGATGATAAATGAGTGAAAGAACCTTGTATTTATACTTATCTATGCTTAATTTCCTAAAATTACACCACACCAAGCTGACATATAAATTTATTAAATAAAGGAGGCTAACTCCCAACGAGATTTGAAATTAAATCCCAAAAATAACTAAAGCCGGACTAAGACGCCCTAGGTGGCATCTTTGTCTCGAGGCATGAAACCTGCGGTACAGACTCCAAAAAGGGGCCCATTTAAGGTGCATTTGAAAAGAGGGTCCCAAGACCTTTGGAGGAAAAAGACACCCTAGGTGGCCTCTTAGTCCGAGTTCAAAAATCATGGACACAACCAGAATCATTAAATTATCATTTACCCTTTGATGTTTGTCGAGATTAGCCATAAAATTATATCATTTATTAGGCTTGTGGATGCAAAATAGGAGCAATAAAGACAAAAATAAGGATTAAAAAATCAAGGTGGGCCCAAAAAAGTGTGAAGATGCAAGGATATGCATTTTCGTACACTACATTTAGCCCCCACTTTAGTGAGAGGATGAACTTTCTTCAAACTCACACTAAAGTAGCCAACCACACAATCAAGAGGGGTTCAAATGTACTAATTCTAGTAAGATAGGATGAAAATAACCAAGAGGGTGGCCAAGACCCTAGGATCAAGATCCTATGGTAGACTAACATAGGCACAAAGGCACACACTTGCAGATGATATATGAAGCCATAATCAAAATGCTAGCATACACCATCAAAGATAGAAAATGAAAAAGAAAGAAAAAAGAAAAATGTAACAAATCAAGCTCTAATTGGCCATCCAACATGTTGTGGACAGGGTCTAGGCTGTTTTGAAACTTCTAGATCTAGCTTTTAGGTTTGTTTTCGTGAAGATGACAAGTTTGCAATGCAACTTTGCACTTCAAATGATATTTAAATCTTCAACCTAAATCTACAAACACAAACATGCAAGAGAGAAAAAACTTGTTGATTGTTAGTAAATGGGGGTTTTCCTTGGTCAAACCCCTTGTTGGAAATTAAACCTTGGAATGAAATGAAATAATGGAGGGAAATGATGAATGAACAAAATTCTATGTTGCAACTCACCAAACCCTTGTTATGAAATCTGTAAATTTGTATGAAGTGGCTAGCTTGGATGTAGATCTTGACTTGAATTGCTTGCTTGAATCAAAACCCTACGTCACAAATCTTAGCTCAAAAACACACTTGATACAAGAATATATTTGGTATGATGCTTGCATCTTGATGATGGCTCTCAATGCTTGAGGAATTTCTCTTGAGTGCTCTCTTGAATACTTGAATGCTTGGATGCTTAAATTTCTTGTTAGATGATAAATGAGTGAAAGAACCTTGTATTTATACTTATCTATGGTTAATTTCCTAAAATTACACCACACCAAGCTGACATATAAATTTATTAAATAAAGGAGGCTAACTCCCAACAAGATTTGAAATTAAATCCCAAAAAAACTAAAGGCGGACTAAGACGCCCTAGGTGGCATCTTAGTCCCGAGGCATGAAACCTGCGGTACAGACTCCAAAAAGGGGCCCATTTAAGGTGCATTTGAAAAGAGGGTCCCAAGATCTTTGGAGGAAAAAGACACCCTAGGTGGCCTCTTAGTCCGAGTTAAAAAATCATGGACACAACCAGAATCATTAAATTATCATTTACCCTTTGATGTTTGTCGAGATTAGCCATAAAAAGATATCATTTATTAGGCTTGTGGATGCAAAATAGGACCAATAAAGACAAAAATAAGGATAAAAAAAGCAAGGTGGGCCTAAACAAGTGTGAAAATGCAAGGGTATGCATTTTCGTACACTACATTTAGCCCCCACTTTAGTGAGAGGATGAACTTTCTTCAAACTCACACTAAAGTAGCCAACCACACAATCAAGAGGGGTTCAAATGTACTAATGCTAGTAAGATAGGATGAAAATAACCAAGAGGGTGGCCAAGTCCCCAGGATCAAGATCCTATGTTAGACTAAGATAGGCACAAAGGCACACACTTGCATATGATATATGAAGCCATAATTAGAACGCTAGAATACACCATCAAAGATAGAAAAGGAAAAAAAAGAAAAAAGAAAAATGTAACAAATCAAGCTCTAATTGGCCATCCAACACGCTGTGGACCGGATCTAGGCTGTTTTGAAACTTCTAGATCTAGCTTGTAGGTTTGTTTTCGTGAAGATGACAAGTTTGCAATGCAACTTTGCACTTCAAATGATCTTCAAGTCTTCAACCTAAATCTACAAACACAAACATGCAAGAGAGAAAAAACTTGTTGATTGTTAGTAAATGGGGGTTTGCCTTGGTCAAACCCTTTGTTGGCAATTAAAAATTGGAGTGAAATGAAATAATGGAGGGAAATGATGAATGAACAAAATTCTACGTTGCAACTCACCAAACCCTTGTTATGAAATCTGTAAATTTGTATGAAGTGGCTAGCTTGGATGTAGATCTTGACTTGAATTGCTTGCTTGAATCAAAACCCTACATCACAAATGTTAGCTCAAAAACACACATGATGCAAGAATATATTTTATATGATGCTTGCATCTTGATGATGGCTCCAAATGCTTGAGGGATTTATATTGAATGCTCTCTTGAATACTTGAATGCTTGGATGCTTAAATTTCTTGTTAGATGATAAATGAGTGAAAGAACCTTGTATTTATACTTATCTATGCTTAATTTCCTAAAATTACACCACACCAAGCTGACATATAAATTCATTAATTAAAGGAGGCTAAATCCTACCAAGATTTGAAATTAAATCCCCAAAATAACTAAAGGCAGACTAAGACGCCCTAGGTGGCATCTTAGTCTCGAGGCACGAAACTTGGGGTACAGACTCCAAAAAGGGGCCCATTTAAGGTGCATTTGAAGAGAGGGTCCCAAGACCTTTGGAGGAAAAAGACTCCCTAGGTGGCCTCTTAGTCCCAGTTGAAAAATCCTGGACACAACCAGAATCATTAAATTATCATTTACTCTTTGATGTTTGTCGAGATTAGCCATAAAAATATATCATTTATTAGGCTTGTGGATGCAAAATAGGACCAATAAAGACAAAAATAAGGATAAAAATGCAAGAAGGGCCCAAACAAGTGTGAAAATACAAGGGTATGCATTTTCGTACACTACATTTAGCCCCCACTTTAGTGAGAGGATGAACTTTCTTCAAACTCACACTAAAGTAGCCAACCACACAATCAAGAGGGGTTCAAATGTACTAATGCTAGTAAGATAGGATGAAAATAACCAAGAGGGTGGCGAAGTTCCTAGGATCAAGATCCTATGGTAGACTAACATATGCATAGAGGAACACACTTGCAGATGATATATGAAGCCATAATCAGAACGCTAGCATACACCAACAAAGATAGAAAAGGAAAAAGAAAGGAAAAAGAAAAATGTAACAAATCAAGCTCTAATTGGCCACCCAACGCGTTGTGGACCAGGTCTAGGCTATTTGTCCAAAAAGGTTTGCAAGTGGAATGTGTTGTCCAATATGCAAATAAAATGCATGCTTACAAGGGATAGTAAAGCTAGTTGTCCACTAGGTGAGCTCCAAGGGACCATATCAAAGCCATACCTCCATGACTTTAATAAGGTACAAAAAGAAAATGCACGCTCACAAGGGCTAGTGAAGCTAGTTGTCCACTAGGTGAGCCCTAAGGAACCATATCAAAGCCATACCTCATACAAAAATAAAATGCACACTAACAAGGGCTTGTGAAGCTAGTTGTTCACTGGGTGAGCCCTGAGGAACCATATCAAAGCCATACCTCCATGACTTTAATAAGGTACAAAAAGGAAATGCAACAAGAGAGAGGGATGTTTGAAGGGATTTTTCTTAGCTCATGTGAGGTCTTAATCTTAGGGGACATTATTCCTAAAGTCTCCAAGAGAGGACCAATTGAAGGATAAAATATTCACAACTTAGGTAATGCAGTGCGTCACATCACCAATAAGAGGAATGTAATATGGTAAGATAGATTGGGCTCTTGAAATACATTATTCCCAATGTCACAACAAAGAGAAAAACACATTGCATGAAGTAAGAAAATCACATCAAGGAACATGAAAACAAATGCAAATGAAATCATGCCAAAATAATGCCAATGTATGCCTCCACTTTAAAGAAATTGCTAAGCACCATACTATGAGCAATTAATTTAAAGTAGCAAAAACAAGAAAAAAGAAAAAGAAAAAGAGGGCTGCCCCCCAGAAACACATAAGGGATCTATGGATTTGGGGTCAGTATGTTCTTGCTACAATTATATTAGAGAGCTCGAAACTGTCATCATTCCCCAAATACACATAGAACTGTAAGAATGACACAAAGAGAGTGAAAACAAAGAAAAACCTTTTGGGTCAACATGGAAGAGACATAGGGCGTTTTGACGCCTTGCGTCATCCCCAAAAGGAAAACACAAGACAAAAATGAAAAGATAAATGAAAATGAAAGGTAAAGACTAATGAAAATGAAAAAATATTATGACATATGAAAGAATGAAGGTATAAATAGAGGAATGCACATAGAGAGGAAAAATTAGACATAACATCATTGGGGAATCACATTACACACATGCAATAACACAAAATAAAATAAAAATGAAATAATGCAAAATACTAGTAAGGCATAGGTGAGTCAACCTAAAGCAGGTCGTCCGCCTCCCAATCTCAATCTATAGAAGCGGAAGGTAGAAAACGAACCTAAGGGACAATGGCATATGCATTACTAGGACAAGGCTATCTACTTATTTCCCCTACTAAGTGAAAGACAAGAATGAGCTGAGGTAGGTGATGGGAAAGATCATGTAATAGTGAGAATAGAGTATTGGGTGATCCCACAATACTAGTTTACAATTTATGGGAGATCCTTATTTTTGCTAAAATCATATATTTTTAGAAAATATAATGATTTAATCCTTGAAAAGTTCCATTTAAAGGATTCCAATTGAAGAGGGTTTGATCAAACCACCTTAGATCAAACTCCCTTGGATGGAACCCCGCTAGTTTTAAACCATACCTATAATAGAGTCCCCTTTACACCTATCAAAATGCTGATAAAAAACCACTTTTGATTTACCTTTTGGGGGATCAAATGAATTCATTTAAAATTTATTTTTTGTAGGTATGTATTCCTTATTATAAGCTTCCAAAAAAGTATAATTTTAAATAAATTTAATTTTATTATTATATTTATTTTTTATTTCTTGTGAATGTAGGTTTTTCACCAAAAATAAAGATCTCTGCTCTGCACATGTGGAAAAATAGCAGATTATAATTTTTTTTTTGAAAAATATCATTGCACTAGATATTGAAGTCCTTGATCCAACCAAAAAAAAATTGAATTTCGATATGTACAAAAAAAGTTACAATCCACCTATGTCTGAATTGTAATTGGTTTGACTTTGAAACTTGATTAAGAAAAAAATATTCAGTAAAACACTATGAAACCAAATGAAAGTGCTAGATATCATAGTTAAAAATCTAAATTCGAAAAAAATAGAATTTTATCCTTCATGGAAAAAAAGTTATGTTGTATATAGTGTGCATCACTCCTTAAAAATGGTGTTTACTGAAAAAAACTAGTTTTCAAAGGAGATGGAAAAAGAAGTGCAATATGATTCCAAAAAAATTGAAAAAAAAATATTTAGAATCTACAAACAAAATTTCACAAATCACTAGTTTGCATCATCTTCAAATTCCTCATGGTTTAGTCGCTATAGCTTCCCAAAAGTGAAGATTTAGTTAGAAAAAATTAGTTTAGTGTCTAGTTTGGCCAAAAATTGTAAACTAGTATTGTGTGATCACCCTATTCTACAACTATTACATGACAAAGGGTGAGTTATGTGATCACTCGATAGAAATCATTGCCATCAAAGTGAATTTTTTTTAATACTAACTTGAATGCATGACACTCATCAGTACTATGTCCAAGAGTTATGTGGTATCGACAATGTGGAACTTTTGCATCTTTAGGATATAGTATTATGCTATATTTTACTGGCGGTAATGTTATTAGTTCTTTATTTAAAAGCAATTGTAGTTTCCTTTCACTTTCAAGTTGCAGAAAAGGGAACTTTAGTTTTTGTAGCTTGTAGGGCCTCTTGCGCTTGCTCGATTCACCAATTTCTTGAGTTGAAGGTTGAGGAGGACCTAAGGTGATTCTATCATCCTTGTCATTATTACGAATCATTGGTTCTTTAGGAAGAAGGACATTCATATCAGGAGGAGAATCTAAGATCACTGTACCATCACTATGAAGCCTTATGTATTCTCTAGGAGCACTTATGTTGGGAGGGGGATCTTGATATCCTAACCCCTTTGTGTTTTCATTAGTTGGTATTTGCTCTAGGAGCTGATGAATTTCATGTTCACTTGTTGTATCACATCCTTGTTTACTCAAGATTGTGAATCCTTTTCCATATGTTTCTTCTAGATTGATTGGATTGTTTGTGATTTTGTTATCATAAAATGATTGAGTATTCAAGCTTGTTTAGAGGAACTAGGTTCACCTATTCTAGGGAACTTAGGTTCAATCTTTTGTTTCGATTTCATGATGTAACAAAACATCTCAAGAGGTGGTATTGTAGGGGGGTTTGGTTGTGTCATGGATGTATAAAAGGATGCATTAGCTTCAAGGTTGTTAAGACAATCATTTAGGAATGTATTCATGCTTCCATCATCTTCTCCAATGATGTCAACCTCACGAGGACATGCATTAGAAGTTGAGTGAGCATGAGTAAGTTCAATTTCATTAGGGTCATTACCAAAGGTACAACTTGACACATCTACCAAATATTTCAAGGACATCCAAAGCTTTCCAAAACACATATCCATGATGCAAGATCAAATAAGTACACTTGAAATGAAAGAAATTGAAATAACAACAATTCTACAAATTGTAACAGAAAACTGAAAGCAACAAACAAAAGCACATAAAAGTAATTTCAAACCCTAGAAACTACAAGGTCAAAGTCAACAGGGACTAAGATTCCATCAAGGGCATCTAGGTCTTACTGGCGAAATTCCTAGGTTCCAAAAACTAGAAGAGAAAGTAAGCAACCTAGACAGGGTTCTGAGCCAAAAACCCACAGAAGGACTAAGATGTCAGTAAGGGCGTTTTAGTCCTTGTAAAGGTTTTTTCTAGAAAAAACAACAAAGTTTGGATTGGTTATAGTGCTCCTAGGTTGCCTACTTATGGAAATGATGTTTAGAAACAAAAAAGTGTGCAAATGAATGCAAGAAAAGTGACTAATAACAAGCAATTGGATGCAAATTTGAATGCAATTTTTCAATTTTGAGTGCAATAAAAATGTTTCTAAATGCAATTAGAATGATTAGCAATGCACTTTTTAGTTTTTCAATTAGATAAGACGATGCAAGAAAGAAAAAATGCAACCTATATGCACTTTCACTAATGCAAATATGAGAAACCCTAGATGCACTTTGACTAATGCAAGATTCAATGCAAGTTAGATCTAAGACTTTAATGAACTCGAAATCAGAAAAATGAATGTCCAAAGGATCAGGTTCACCAAAATGAATAATGGGAAAAATGTGTGATTTTTGGCCTAGGTCATATATCAACACTCTTCTCCTATTATCATTTAAAAATATCCTAGCATCCCAAATTGGATTGACTATCAACACAAAGGTGAGTCAATTCTCAACAAGGAAGACCTAGGGGGTTCTTTAGGCTTTAAAGGGTTCACCACCAAGCAAAATCTTGGAAAGAAAACTTAACATTCAACTCACAAAACCTAGTAATGTAAGCCAAATAATGAGTGCAAATGACAAAATTAACAAGTTAGGATGTATGTACCTGGGGAGTCTAGAAATTTAATGAGGATTTTGGAAATGCAAAAATATTTTCAAAATATGCCGAGGACAAAGATTCCCTTACTATTGTCTTAGTCCCACTACTATTTTTTGAGGGAAATGCAAAATCTTCGAATGTCGGAACAAAATCTGAAAGAATCTTTGCAAAATACCTCCAGGAGGACTAAGACACCCTTACTGTCGACTTATTCGCATCTTGAATTTATGAAATCTCTGAATGTATTCTTGATGCTCAAACTTCCTTCTTCTCCAATCTCAGGTCATGAAACTTCCAGATATGGCTTATAGGTGAGTTTGTGTGAGGATGACAAATTTGCAATGCAACTTCGCACTTCAAATGATCTTCAAGTCTTCAATCTAAATCTATAAACAAAAAAATGCAAGAGAGGAAAAACTTGTTGATTGCTAGTAAATGAGGGTTTGCCTTGTTCAAACCCCTTGTTGGTAATTAAACCTTAGAGTGAAATGAAATAATGGAGGGAAATGTTGAATGAACAAAATTCTATGTTGCAACTCACCAAACCCTTGTTATGAAATCTACAAATTTGTATGAAGTGGCTAGCTTGGATGTAGATCTTGACTTGAATTGCTTGCTTGAATCAAAACCCTACATCACAAATTTTAGCTCAAAAACATATTACATGATGCAAGAATATCTTTGATATGATGCTTGTATCTTGATTATGGCTCCAAATGCTTGATAAATTGCTCTTGAATGCTCTCTTGAATGCTTGAGTGCTTAGATGCTTAGATTGCTTTTTAGATGATAAATGAGTGAAAGAACCTTGTATTTATACTTATCTACATGCTTAATATCCCAAAATTACACCACACCAAGTTGACATATGAATTCACTAATTAAAGGAGGCTAAATTCTGCCAAGATTTGAAATTAAATCTCAAAAATAATTTAAGGAGGACTAAGATGCCCTAGGTGGCATCTTAGTCCCAAGGCATGAAACCTAGGGCACATACTCCAAAAAGGGGCCCATTTAAGGTGCATTTGAAAAGAGGGTCCCAAGACCTTTGGAGGATAAAGAAACCCTAGGTGGCATCTTAGTCCTAGTCCAAAAATTAGGGTCACACAACTAGAATAATTAAATTATCATTTACCCTTTGATGCTTGTCGGGATTAGCCATAAAAAGATATAATTTATTAGGCGTGTGGATGCAAAATAGGACCAATTAAGACATAAATAGGGATAAACAAAGCAAGTTGGGCCCAAACAAGTGTGAAAATTCAAGGGTATGCATTTTGCTACACTATAGTTAGATCTTGCATTCATTTGCATTGAATTAAAGATCTCATTTAGGGTTTCTTGTTTTTCATTACAATCTTGCATCTCATTTAGGGTTTAGAATTGCACTGTTTTACATTTATTATATCTAAAAAATAAAAAAACAAATCAGTCACTTTGCATATTATTTAGATCACATAAATTTGCATTTGAAAATAAAAAAAAATTGCATTTCAAAAGGTGTTATGTAGGTCATTATTTTCCCTTCATTTCACTTGCATTAGGTTATCAAATTCTAGAAATTTCTATCATAAAAGTTACATTTTGAAATTGGGCACAAAAAGCAAATAAAACAACTAAAAAATTATAGTTTTCACCTTTTTAAAACCCTGATTTGGGACCCATTCGCCCTTATTGGTGAATGAGTCCCTGTTCAAACCTGGACTGCATCTTTTGGCATCTAAAAAGGCATTAAACGTCACTTTGGCATCTCAAAAATCAGCAAAAACATTTCAAAAACATTTATCTAGGACCCATTCGCTAGTAAAGGCGAATGAGTTCATGATCAGGCCTGAAATTGCCTTGTACAACATTGAAAACCTTGTTTATATACTTCCTAAGCTAGCCGATAACCTATAGTATCAGTTTGGAAAGTTTTAGTAACTTCTATTGGATGCTTTCAATAGCAACAATCATCAAATCTGAAAATGTTTACATTTCTAAAACTTTGCATAACATGGATAAAAACACTTTTTCACTTTTGCATACACAATTTTTACATTCATAAAGCTTTGCATAAGTTTGATAAAAGTGCTTTTCATTTTTGGATACACTTTGCATTTTTGAAGTCTTGCATACATTGGATAAAAGTACTTTTTGTATTTGGATATACATTGTTTATATTTGTGAAGCATTGCATAAGATGGTTAGAAATACTTTTCATTTTTGGTCAAACAATGTTAGTATCTTACCTTTCTAAACATGCTAAGAAAAAGTCCATCCCTCACCTATTTGTGACAAAGATATTTTGGTGATAGAAGATCAAACCATTAAGAGTGATGAAAGTCCTATTTGTCTCTCTTTCCTTACCTCTCCTACTAGGGAAAACATGATTGAACAAGAGAATGCTACCATTGATGAGTCCCCCACTTGTGATGAAGTTACTTTAGAAGAACCAAACATTGAATTTCATGAATATATAGTATGTAGCTCTCCTAAAGAATCTCCTCTGAGGGAGGATACCATGTTTTAAGCAAATGAAATAATTGACACATTCCTTTCAAACAATTTTGATAAGGAATTGCTCGATGAAGATGGTGAAGAGACTTTAGACTCTCTTTCACTAAGAGATCATGGAAAGTCTTCTAAGGTTATACACATTACATATCCCTTGAAGTACTCTCCTGAGCCTAAACTCATCATTTATCCACCCTCGCAAAAACCACAAACTCAAAATAAACATGTCCCCATCCTCGAACCACCCAAAAAAAATGTTTCACAACAACTGAATCACAATACCGTTGCTCATACATATAACACTGGGAACAATCAACAATCAAGACAAACAACTCAAACATCCCTTCCATTGCCTAACCCTATCTTACCTTTCCCTCCTTGTTTGCCTTTAAAAAGTGGAAAGGAGTATAATCTTGTTGAACACCTTAAGAATACTCTTGCTAAGATTTCCATATGGGGACTGCTTCAAACATCACCTAGTCATCATGGCATTCTTCAAGAAGCTTTGAAAAAAGTTACAATTCCTTCTAACACTAGTTTAAATGATGTAGTAGTGCTAGTTCAAGGAATGAATGACATGAACTTAGGCATTTTTTTTTCACTAAAATGAGTTACTTCCCTTAGAAATTCAAAAGAAATATAAAGATTTCAACATAATAATCCATGTTGGCCAATTTGCAATAAAAAAAACTCTTGTTGACAATGGTTCGGCCCTGAATGTATGTAGTGTGAAATTTTTGAAAGGAATTAAGATGAGTAAGAATGATATTAAACCTGATTCTTTATCTATTCATGGATTTGACAACATATGAAAACAATTGCTCGAAGTCATCACATTACCTATTAAAGTTGGGGAAGTAACATTACAAACTCCGATCCATGTTATGCCTGATGTTATTTCTTACAACCTCCTTTTAGGGAGACTGTGGATTCATGAAATGAATGGTCTCCCCTCTACTTTGCATTGTGTCATGAAGTATGCCTATAACAACAAAGTCTACACCTTAAAAGTCAATCCCGAACCCAAAAGTTGCTTGATGGTTGAAAGAGAAGGACAATTTATTTGAAAGCATTGGAATCCTATACACCACAAGAAGTCACAAAAGAGGAAAAATAACATGAGAAGAAAATTGAAAAAGTCACTAAGCCATTGGAAGACGATTGGGGTTCCTTAGATTTCACACCAACATTCATGTGAGAATACAAGATCATAAAAAAAGACTCTGAAAAGAGAAAACAAAAAGCGGTAATGTCGACACAAAAGTCAACACAAAATTCAAAAGCATCAACCTCAACCACCTTAGAAGAAAAAAATTACACAATTTTTTTTTATGAAGCTGATTATGAGAAACCACCAAATCCTACAGAAATGCAAATTTTTTATGGAAAAGGTTATGAACTCATGAAACAACTTGGTTATAGTGGAAAAGGATGTGGTGCTAGAGAACAAGGTATCTTTGTCCCTATAGAGCCTAACACACAAGAAACAACTCGTGGTCTTGGTTATTGTACTTTGATACAAATCCAAGCATCAAACAAGCCTTCACTTAATGTCAAAAACCTCAAAAAAAAATCTTCTAAGACAACTTTAACAATAGTGCATCTTGAACTGATAGACATTAATGCTCTTGATCATTATCCTTTGAAAGAATCACTTAACATCAGTGTCATCACGCAAAACACTAACAATTGGAGTTCATTATATTTTAAACTTCCTTTTAGGGAGAGTACAAAATCTCCCAATATAAAGAGTCTTATGTAAGTATGATATCTGATACTAAGAAAGAGATATCTTTGTCACAAAATAATGAAACATCCTCTACTATTGATAAAGAAAGTATCTTGTTGAGACTCCTCCAAGATCATTTGATATCCCTCCCTCCAAGAACATGAAATAAATTCTATTATAAGAGTTCATTTTTTGCATATCATAGAGTTCATGGTCATTCTACTAATGAATGCAAGGCTTTGAGTAGTAAAATCTTACATCTTTAGGAGTTTGGTGTTCTTCCTTATGCGGGGAACCTAATTCCTCTGATTGATATTGATTTTTGCTCTAGCATGCATCTCATCAATTATTTTGGCTCATCCTTGTCCTGCACTAAGTGTGGGAAAGGAGTTAGGTAGCCTTGTCCTCATATGCCACTTGTTGTCTCTTTTGGCTTGTTGACCACCTTTCATGTATACATAAGAGCAAGCTTGGAATGTGATTGACATGCCTTAAGTGGGATCACATGTGACGTACTAAGTTTTGGGGGCAACCCCTTCCCTTTTTCATGATGCAGCTTATTGGAAACATATGACTTGGCATAGATATTTCTGAATAAGCTCTCATGTCTTCTTCTACTTTAAAGCAATTTCTCATGGCAATGGTGTTAGCAATTTCCTTAATGTGGGGGCATACATTGACACTCATATTTCATTGTGCAATTTTCTTTATTCTTGCGATGCATCCTTTTCTTGGTGGTGTCATTGGGCTTGATTTCCTCCAAGAATGTGATATTTCTTTAAATTTTCCTCTCTTGGAGACATTAGGCACAATGTTCCCTAAGATGAGACCTTACATTTGTCCTCTCTTGGAGACATTAAGCACAATGTTCCCTAAGATGAGACCTTTCATGAACGAAGCAAAATCCCTTTGACAAAAACAATTATTTATACATTGTTCATAAGTGTTTGGCATAACACAACTTGCTAAACCTTATGAAGCGCAAACATAGACTAAGAGGGCCACCTAACATAACACACCTTGCTTGTTTATGGAGCCTTCTTCATTCATAGGCACTTAGCATAACAAAGCTTGTTAAGCCCTATGGAGCATACAAAAGCATTTTCATTGTGGTACCTTATTAAAGTTATCAAGAAGATAACTTTGGTATGGTTTGTATGATGGGAAGCTGATACATTGGCATGAATTTCTCATTATACAGTGGGAAGCTAACACACTGGCATGCCTTTCTCACTAAACCACTTCGTTAGTACAACTCACCTAGTGGATAAATTGAGGTTCCACTACCCTAGAGTGAGCATACGTATTTTGGGACAAACTCACCCTACGAATGACTTGAAGTTCTATGGCCCCAATGTGAGTAGCATGTGTTATGGACAAACAACCACCACCTCACATCACATTAAATCAATTATGCCTGATCCTTTGTTTTTGTTTATTTTTCTTGGCCTTTGACAAGGTATGATCATGTATCTTTTTTATTGCTACATACTTAAGTGTCTTGGATGTCTACTTTAGTGTGAGTTTGACATGGGGTTGTCCTCTCACTAAAGTGGGGGAAAAATGTAGTAATGGAAAAAGTAGCCTTTTCCCTTATTTAGTTTGGGATAATTGAAATTAAAGCTGAATTAATGGTGTCTTGGAATAGTGTTGTAATGTATTGTACACATTCACACCATTCTAGGACCTTTATTTGATTAAAATATGCCTTAATTGATCCTTTGCAAGAAAGTCGTAACACACTTTCACACTTTTCTAAGATTTATTTACTTAATCAAGCCTAATGGGCCCATTTTAATTAAATGTACCTAATTTTTACCTTATTTAGGTGTTCTAAAGTGTTGTAACACACTTTCAAATTTATCTAGGGTCCCCTTAATTAATGGTGGTTAATTTATTTTAATTGACCCTTTTAATTCAAATTCAAGCCCCCTTTTCAAGGATCTATCTCGACACCCAATAATTATATTATATGACATTTAATTTGGCAAGTTTGTTGTCCTAAAAAATGCTGCTAGGATCCATTTCCATTTAATGGAAAATGAGTCCTCTCCACATAGGACACCCCCTTCTTTACATTTTTGAGGTGGGTTTTTGATGTACTTTCACCTCCCTGAAGCTTGGTCCTAGAAACTATGTCAGGACCCGTTCACCTTTAGTGGTGAATGGGTCCTCCCTTAATAGGATCCCTATTTTTGAATTTAATTGTGGTGGGATCCTTATAATTTTAAGACCCAGATCTGAGGTCAGCTTGAATTCTTTGAATTTCGAGGTTAATCTCCTAATTTAGTATAAATAAGGGGTTAATTCACATTGTTTCATACCACTAAAAAGACCTAGCAATTTTGTGTGACTTCAAGAGATCAAAATAAATATCATTAGAGCATTTCAAGAGCACTCAAAAGGAATTTCAAGGCAGATTTCAAGTGATTATTGCAACAATTCAAAGATCATATCATCATGGAAAGGTTCTAATTGTATCATTTCATGTTCATGTTTCATTATCTCATTTCATCATTTGTTTTAATTACCTACAAGGTTTTTGACTGAGGAAAACCCCCATTCACTAAAAAATCAACAAGTTTGCTATCCTTAAGTGTGTGATTGCAGATTTACAGGTTGAAGAGCAAGATTATCAAATTTGTCAAAATTGTCAAAGTTTCAAAGTTGTCATTCAAGGTGTAAGAACATAGAAAAATCTCTACAAAACCGAATGTTGCCTTCCAGAACTTGATAACAAGGATTTCAAGAGTGTAGAAATAAAAGTACAAGAAACTCAAATTAGTTTTTCAAAACCCTAAAAGGACCCATTCTCCCCTGAAGGCGAATGAGTCCTCCATAGCTCAAAAATAACTTTCTAGATAGTTACACAACTTTTTATGCTCTCAAAACATTCCTCATAGTTGCTATAATAGCTAGGGTCATTTTATAATTGTTATGTGCATATTATTTTTCATAATTGAAGTGATTTGGCTTAGGAAAATTAGTGATCCATCATCTTGCATAACCCCATATTGGTGGATCCTATTTTTTCACCATATCACTAGTAATAGAACTCATCAAAGCCATTTTTGGAGGGTGAGCAACCATACCTAAATCAAAGTTAGTTTGGTGAACTCAATGATACATGAAGTGATCTTAGTGGTGATCCATCATCTTGCATAACCCCATATTGGTGGATCCTATTTTTTCACCATATCACTAGTAATAGAACTCATCAAAGCCATTTTTGGAGGGTGAGCAACCATACCTAAATCAAAGTTAGTTTGGTGAACTCAATGATAAATGAAGTGATCTTAGTGAAGATTATTCATTCAATTAGAAAGTGAGTTGACAATGTTTTTGATAAGATAAGCAACATTTATAGGGAACTATACCCATTACACGAGGATCCAATAGGGCCAAAAAGGACCAAATTTCAGCAAAACATCATAGAAACTAAACTAAAGACAACAAAAAAAGACATAGACATAACACATTGTCAACAAAGACCTAGCACAAAAGACCAAACCAGACCACTAAGTGTCCATAATTTCCCATTTCTGGATGAGGAGGTTAAAAACATCATCCCCAATCCAGTTGGGACCTTCACCCATGGTATTCCTATCCACATCCTCATTTATGACATTGGAAAGAGCGACGATTGATCTATGAATGATTTTAATAGTGAACTGAGCCAACCTATTGAATTTTCATTCCAATTTCACAACCCGCTCCTACAACTTGTCAAAATCCTTGTCCTTGATGCTCTTCTGTAGGGTCGTCTCATCCTCAACTGCCCTAGGTTCTGAGGATTGGGTGGAATCCTCCTTAAGAATTTTTTTCATGTCTGAGAAATGACTAGGGCCCTCCACAAAATCTTCCTCCACCTCCTCAACAATTTCTTTCTTGCAATCAACTCTACCACCGGTCCTCTCTGAATCACTAGAAATATCATCCAATGAAACCCCTTTTTTGTTCTTCGCAAGTCTATGGGACCTCCTCACACTAGTTTTTTCCATCCCAAAATCCAACCTCGTAGACACTATGGTGTCACCCTTGGGGTCCTTCTCCTCCACACTTTTTTATTTGTTGTCAGTGACCGGTAACTCAACTTGGCAGTGAGTTGATGATGTTGATCCTTTTATGAGTATATTTTTCTTTGGATTTGTTAGAAATTTAAACAAAATATATATTTTCATAATAAAAATTTAAATGATGATTTTATTTTTAAGGTCATAAGGATTTTACAATGAATTATGAAAATTCTTGTAAGGAATTACATTCCAGTAACTTCCTTGAAAGCTCCCTAAACTACCTTATGAGAATTAACTCCCAACTAATTAATTGGTAAGTCAAAACAAATTTCTTTTGTTAGAATATGTAAACTTAAATTTCTAACACCCTCCTTAAGGTTTATAATAAAATAAAAATAAAGAAAGAACATAAACACTATAGTTCATGGATTGACTAGAGTAGCCCATCTAGAAATTTGTAGAAGCATCTCCATCAAATCTCTTTGCTTATATAGAACACCCCAAACTTCTGATTTCCAAAAAAAATTATAACTAATCACCAAATATTGTTATAACATGCCAAACTACTTGTGTGTAGGAAAATGTCCTAGTTGACCACCAAATCTCCTTAGAACACCAAAACTTCTCATGTTTGGGAAAATGTATTGATTTTACAATGACACTTGTGAATTGAGACATACTCAACTATTCAAAATTACACTAAATTTATTTTTGAATAAAAACACTCAATTATCCACAAGAAAAAGAACTAAACAAATATGAATCAAGACTTGTTCCACCATCCATAGTAACACTCCTCCCTTTATGGATAAAAAAACTCAATTATCCAGAAAACATAAATTTAAAAGCCCCCCTTGCTCTATGATGTGACACACAAAAAGTGCTTCTCATGCAAGGTGTTTGGTCTTGAAACCACTACTAAAAAATTCTAGAACATAATTTATCAATTCTATGGGTTGTCATCATGAAATAAAAATTGAGGTTCGTCCATAGATTATGGAGGGTTAAATGTCAATGAATGAGAGTCAATAAGATATCCTATAATTTGGATCAACTTATATTGAGAAGGGTGTTCCAATGGGTATACATTAATAGGTATTTCAATCAAACAAAATGGACAACCAAAAAAAACAACTACACCCAAATGAATACCCTAAATTTTGTCACTAAGTCAAGTATAACTAGTTGCATAAGACCTTTATATAGCCAATAAAAATATGCAAGCACAATCCACATGAGATAAATATTTCATGGATTATCATAAATGTTTCCCTAGTTATAATGTAGAATCGTGAATTCCCAAAAAATATTTCTAATTGAAACATAGAAAAAAAGGTTGGGGGTCCAAAACATAGGGTTTTATACTAAATTTGAAATGTTTCACCAAACTTACTATAAATAGAAAGGGGAAAATGGGATGTAATGAACCTACCTATTTTTTATTTCATTAAGGAAATGAGATCCTCCAAGACAGAATTAAATTTCAGCCCTTAGGTGAGTCAATTCTATGGAAGATCTGACAATTTCATTTATGTGTGTGTGGACGGGGGGTACAGTTCAAACAACACTTCTGGGAGATAAAAATAAAATAGTAAATGACCTCAAATCTATAATCTGAGACTTTATTCATGTAAATGCAGCCTAGATCTAATAGAAACAGTCAATTTTTTAATTTTTTGGATGAGTGGAAGACACTTAAAAATTTCCTCAAAAATTGGTTGCTAAGTGTCCAAAATTGGCAAATGGGTCTTGAGACAAATTTTTGAACTAAATTTTTGGGATCCTCTGAAGACAGATCTAAGTGAAATTTCCCACTGGTTTCACTAAAAAATGACAAAAAATAAATCCGAGATCTGAGTTTCCATGAACTTGACAACTTTTGCAACTTTTGTATTTTTGAACTTTAGAGATCTCCAATCTTCAATTTTCCTTCAACCTAGGACCTACAAAACAAACACAAGAGATATATTTTTTTGGTGAATGGGGGTTTGCCTTGGTCAAACCCCATTTTGGTAATTAAACCTTGAATTGAAATGAGACATGAAAGGAATAATGAATAAATAATGCAATGTTGCAACTCACCAAACCCTTGAATAAAGCTTTGGAAGTCTGAAATATTGATCTTGATTTGGCATGAAATGGATTCAATGGATGTGGATATTCATGCTTGAATGAATGCGTGAATGCTTGACTTGAATCTTGAAACCTACATCATAATCTTAGCTCCAAAAAAATGCATGATGCAAGAAGACTTTGACATGATTCTTGAAATATTGAATGCTGCAACTAAAAACCAAGAAACCTGCTCTTGAATGCCCTTGATCATAATATTTTCTCTTGTGAAATCTCTCTTGAAATTATCTAGTTGATTTGATAAAATAATCTTGTATTTATAGGTATGTATCCTTAATTTCCTAAAAATTAAACCTTACAAGCCAACATTGGAATACGGATTTGGGGACCAAAAACATATTTTAAATTTTGGTTCAAAGGCCTAGGGAGGACCCATTTTCCCATTGGAAAATGGGTCCCAGGTCCCTATTCCTAGAACACACATTGTTCAAGGTAAAGTGTTATGTATTGGCATTAATTAATGTTAGGATTCACCTTCAAAAAATATAATTGATTAGGCTTGTAGATGTAAAGTAGGCCCTATTAAGGCATAATTAAGTCCAATTTAATTAATAGTTCCCAAACAAAGTGTGAAAATATAAAGGAGTACTTTTTTCTACACTACATTTAGCCCCCACTTTAGTGAGAGAATAAACGCAAACACAAACTCACACTAAAGTAAATAAATATACGTCAATAGGGGGTCCAAGTGTACAAATGTTAGTGAGATAGGATGACAAAGATCAAGGAGGTTGCACAAGCCCCTGGGATTTAATATCCCATGGAAGACCAACATAAGAACAAAGGGAAACACATAAGATATATGATATGTAACAAAAAGACAAGATACAAATACATATAATGTCAAATACTTAAAGAAAGAAAGAAAAAGAAAAAGAAAGGAGTGGATCAAGCCTCAAATGTTTGTCCAACTCAATGTGGATCAAGCCTTAGCTATATTTTTCCAAAAAATTTTACAAGTGAAACCCGTTGTCCACTATGCAAACAACAATGCGCTCACATGGGCTAGTGAAATCTCTTGTCCACTAGGTGAGCCCCCAGAAAGTGGCTAATGAGAGAGTCTTATTAGGCTCCCATTGAACTAACCATACCAAATTTATACCTCTTGATAACTTTGATAAGGTGCCACATAATATGAACTTTGAGATTCATAAGGCTCAGCAAGTTGTGTTATGCTAAGCACTCATGAAAAAAATGCAAATAGGATAAGACATTTTCAAAGGGGTTTTTCTTAGTCCATGAAAGGTATCACCTTAGGGAACATCATGCTTGATGTCTCCAAGAGGAATAGTTTTGGAAAAAATATTCACAACTTAGGGAATGAAATCCATAGCATTACCACTAAGAAGAATGCTATATGCTCAGAAAGGTCACAATCTTAGATGACATAAAACCCAATGACACCACCAAGAAGAAGAAACACCACATGAATTAAGAAGACCACACTTTGAATCAAAATTTCATAATTCTTAGGAGATGTATGATATCATCACTAATAAGGGACCATACAAACAATGAATGGGGGACAATATGCCTCCCACTTAAAATGTTGACACACTTGCTATGTTGGTATTTTAAGTAGAAATATATGAAGATGTGATCCTTGAAAAGAATGCACACCTCAAAAAACTAGTTATCCTTACCCCCCAATCATAGAGACAAAGACAACCACAATGTACTATTATATTGTTTCCAAGATACATATGGTTGCACCTAAAATTATACCACTATGAATTGCAATGAGCAAGAAACATAAAGCTACTAATGCCACACAATGATGCGTAATGTGATAGGATGAAAATCAATATTAATTAGAGGAAATAGGTGCTTCAACACAAGGAAGATGTTGCATTGGTGGTTTTCATTGCACCAAAAGATTGACCTGTCAATGCCCAATACAACCACCAGATTTATACAAGATCCATATGAGGCGGTTAAGCCATGTCACGAACCCAAGCGTTGCATTCCACAAGGAGACCAAGAGACACACCATCTTGCAACAATCCCCCCAGCACATGCGAGGGGTTTGAACCTGTGACCTCGAATTTGATACCAATTGTTGTATTGGTGGTTTCCATTGCACCAAAAGATCGACTTGTTAATGCCTGATACAACCACCCAATTTATGCAAGATCCACAGGAGGTGGTTAAGCCATGTCATGAACCCAAGAGTTGCACTACACAAGGAGACCAATGGACACACCATATTGGAACATAAGAGCACCACAATCCTTAATATGTTGAATTTTATTACTCAAAGCCTTACATTCATTAGTAGAATGACCATGAACTCTATGATATGCAAAAAATGAACTTTTGTTGTAAAATTTATTTCACGTTCTTAGAGGGAGAGATATCAAGCAGGATTGGAGAAGCCTCGACAAGATACCTTCTTGTTTAATATTAGAAGACACATCTTTCTTTTGCAACAAAGATCCTCTTGCTTAAGTTACAAGTTGTCATACATACACAAGACTCTTTAGATTGTGAGATTTTGTACTCTCCCTTAAAGGAGGGTGTAAAATGTACTAAACCCCAATCATTACTAAGAAATGTATTTGAAGTTGTTCTAGGAGTTTTTTGCATGATGATATTTATATTAATTGAAGATTTCTTTGTTTCTTTCATTTCTCTCGAGAGACAATAACCAAGACCACTACTTGTTTCTAGTAGTTTAGGATGCACCAAGGTTAAAGTTGTCTTAGAAGAATGTTTTTTAATAGTGTTGGTATTAAGTGAAATCCTCTTTGATGCTTTTTTTTCCTTTGAGGTACAATAACCAATACCACTTATGGTTTCTTGTGTGTTAGGGTCTATAGGGACACAAATATCCTTTTCCACTATAACCAACTTTTACTATCCAGTTACCCCTCCTATTGCAATCAATATCCTATTGAGTCAGGATGCTCCTAATAGTAGGGTCTGGTACATACACAATTGAGTGTGAATGCAAGATATAAAAGTGAAATTGCTTAATTGTCCTAACTACTGCAAACACATGTTTCTCGATTTGAGAATAGTTCAACTCATTTTTCTTTAATGGTCTGCTCATAAAGGCAATAGGTGCCTGAAAATTATCTTTATTCTCTTGTAGCAACACAACAAATGTTTTATGTTCTGAAGCATAGCAATAGATAATGAAATGTTTCGTAAAATCAGGATTGACTAGGGTAGGAGCCTGAACAATTGCTTCTTTAATATCTTTGAATTCCTACTTCCTAGCCTCGTTCCACTTAAAGGATTGTTTTTTTTTCATCATTTCCATAATGTGCTAAGTGATTTTAGAGAATTCTGGGACAAATTTTCTCAAGAAATTTATTTGGAAAAAAAAATACTTCACACCAGTTCAACTCGAAGGGAGGCTTAATATTAAAATAGCTTTTACTCTTTCCAAGTCTATTCTCACACCTTTAGATACAATGTGACCCAAGAGTTTTCCCCCAGTGATAGATAAAATAAACTTCTTGGGATTAAGAGAGATACCATGTTCTTTACATCTCTGTAGAACTCGCTCTAGATCCGGTATGTGATCGTTCCTTTCCTTGGAGAACACTATTAAATTGTCAAGATAGATGACTATGATTTTTTTTAGAGATCACCAAAGGATAGGTCCATAGCTTGCTGAAATATCACTCCTGCATTGATAAGCTTTAACAATATCCAATTATAAGCAAAGGTTCCCTAGGGTGTGGTAAATGCCATTTTATGTTGATCCTCTTTAGCCACACTGAACTAGTTATAACCAGAGAAACCATCCAACATAGACATCATTTTTGAACCTGCAACTACTTGCAGGATATGATCCATGTTGGGAAGGGGATAGTTATCTTTCAATGAGGCTTGATTTAGATTCTTGAAATCAATGCATATCCGAATTTCTCCATTTTTCTTGCAAACTGGAACAATATTCACCACCCAAGTTGAATGATGTATGGGATATATAATTCGGGCCTTCAACATCTTGTCAATTTCTCTAAAAATTACATCAGTGACTTTGGGGTTATAATTTCTCTACTTCTACCTGAAGGAAACCTTTCCTTCCATCAATGGTATGTGGTGTTGGAATTTTCCACTCATGAAGTTCTTTAGGTCATCATAACACCAAGAAAAAACTTCTTTATACTTGATAAGCAGAGCTATCAACCTTCCCTTCTCTTTAGGTGAACAATATTTTCCAATATAAACCATTTTAGGAGAACCTGGATCTCCAATATTGACCGCTTTGAATTCGCCAAAGTGGTCAGTAGTTTTTCTCATCTTTCACTTTATGGAGTAGTCATGACGATCAAATAAATCTTCAAGGAAACTAGCCCCTTGGGTATTTTGTTTCCCTTTATCATTATAATTTCATCTTCGAGGCCACCCATTTTTCCAGAAAAAAAATCCTTACATTCATTGTCTCCTCCTTCAAAGAAGACTTGAGCAAAGGCTTCGACATTCTCGGTGAAGGCTTGAATCTTCTTGTCATCATCAAAAACTTTCCAATGATCAACATTATTTGGAATGCTTGGCCTATAAATCAATTCAATTCTATAAGGCTTATTTTTGAGTTTAGGATGTGGAAGCAACAAAGAGGTGAAAACTGCTAGTGAATCAACCTTGGAATTAAGTTTTTTGGGAATAGATTCTATCGAGAAGGCCTCAAAACTTTCTATAGCCGTCTAGACTCGATTCTGATAATATTTCAGCCTTTCATTTTTTATGGTGAAAGAATTTCATACTTTTTTAACAATCAATTCAACATCCCCTAAAAATTTAAGTGGTTTAATTCCCATACCCCTAGCTTTGATTAATCCTAATAAAAGAGCCTCGTATTCAACAATATTGTTTGTATTAGAAAATTCCAACTTATAGGAAAAAGGAAATTGCTCACCAGAAGGAGAAATAAGAACAACTCCTACTCTGGATCCAACATTGGAACAAATTTCATCAAATTCCATCATCCACAGTCCAGGTTATGAATCTGGAACATGTACATTTTCTCCTTTCTCCTCTTCCGAGGAAAGCATATAGTTCCCAAACTCATTCTCCTCATATAGAATCTATTCCTTAGGGTCTTCTGACTTAAGCATCATTATCTTAGCCTTAGATTTAGGCTCTAAGTGCACCTTTTCTTTGCCAACTGGTATAATGGCATATGACTAGTCTAATTGTATTTCTCATCCGAAGTCTTTGTAGAAGCTCCTACTTAGAAGCATACCATAACTGGCTGGTATGTCTCTAACCAATATGGTGAATTTGAGCCGTTTACTTGGATGAGCTACAAGTGAAACTTGAGCATCTTTAATTTTCCCAAGAAGATGAATCTATTTGGAATCCACAAAGTAACACTTCATGAAAGTTCTAGTCATCTCAAGCCCCAAGGCTTTGGAAATTTGTGTGGGCATGACATTGTCATAGGCACCTAAGTTGATGATGCAATTATTTACTTTGAATCCATTCATAAATAGTGATACATAAAATGGGTTAGGATTTGCACTAGAGGTGGATAGAGAAGGAATCTTACTACTGGATGCAATGTCGGTGGCCGAACCCTGAGAACTAACCATTCCTTTGTCCAAGATTGCATGAGATTCAGAATGCCTTGGCCTAACATATTCAATTAATCTATCTAACTCCTTAGGATTCATCCTTAAATATCCTACTTGGGAAATTTTCACTTTAGAATTTTTGCAAAACTCTACAATATCAAAGGTCCCTATTGAGTCTTCGATGGGTGCTACAATCGGGTTTTTAGAAGAGTTATCAACTGCACTTGGTGAGGAATTTCCACCTTTTAAAGTTACACTAGCTTGTGTAAGTAAGACTTTAGGAGGATTTGGAGTACCTTTTTGATTGGAGTGTTGATGAATTCAGGTAATAGTGGCACATGTAGCATAATCTATAGTGATATAAACATCCCCTCCTCTATCATCATCAGGTTCGAATTCCAAATATCCATTTGTAGAGTCACCATATTGATTAGATGAAGAACCCTCATCTACGACCTCTTCAATAACCTCTTTGGTGGTGGCCAATTGCATAAACCTATTCATCTTAGGAAAATCAACACCATCATGATTTGATGTTAGGTGAAAAACACACATTCTTTTTGTTGTTTGTAGAAGGACCTCAATCACCAACATTTGTTGAGTGGGAGGCAGGGAAACATATTGTTCCTTGGTTGAAAATTTGTTCTTCTGGGAATGTCCTAATAGGGTTGGTTTCCTTTCGACATTTTCCTCTTGAGAGAAATTATATCATTAGCTAATCTTTGGATCACAGGATTAAAGGAAGTAGTCAGAGGTGCTTTGTTCATCTGGGAATCCTTCTTCCATTTACCAATTGAGATAAAATCATCCTCCAACTCAACTGCTAGTGCCCACATAGCTTCAAGAGCATTTACTGGTTGTCTCTTTAAGAGGAGACCAATATCAAGGTGTTGTGCATATATGAAGAAACATTTTTAAATTTCTAGGGAAGGTATCTTATCAACCATAAATTTGATTCATAATCTTGTTGAACTTAGCCAAAAAGTATCTCATGGAATCACTTGGTTCTTTCTTCATCTGAGTAACTTGTGCTATTAAAGTCAAATCATCATCCACACTTTTGAATCTCACCTCAAATTTACTACACATTGTGGCCCAATTAGTAATTCCTCCATGAGGTAACTGATAAAACCATTGAGAACCATTGAGTTGCTGCATCGACTAAAGATTCTACAAATAATCTAACGACAACATCTTCTTCCTGTACAACAAGCACACCACATGCAATGAAGAAAGCATCAATGTGCTCCTCTAGTGAAATCTTTCCATCCCCTTGGAATTTAGGAAAGTTCTTGTGAGAACTCTTGGGTAAATCATGTAAGTTATTTCTTATTTGCAAGGGACCGACAGTAGCACCCCAGGGAATAGGTTGTTGATGAGCCATATTAAGGGGAAAATTTACTACAACTAGTAAAACAGTCCCATGTAAAATGAGTGCTTGGGAGATAGAGTGGTTTGAAGGTTTCCTAGTTAGTGAAGTAGGTCTACTTCTAGCCCCAACCCTTCACCTAGAGGGAATAATATAGGAAAAATCACTTCTTTGCAGGGTTTCAAAAATGCAATAAAAAATTCCCCTACTCCTCTACCCCCTAGTAAATCTCCGGTTATCTAGGATTAATTGAGTTATCTATTTATTATACCCAGACAGAGCAAACCAAATCTCCCCAGTGGAGTCACCAATTTTTTTTTGGCTTTAAATAGATTAGGCACCTTGAGATAATATAACTTTATATCAGGGAAAGGTGCTAGTAAACCAATAGCTTTGGATTTTTTTTCTTAAACAAAAACAAATATTCTCTAAATTTTATTGAGGTACAACTCCCTCACCATATTTTCAATAAATTAAAACACTAAAATAAGTGCTATGTTTTCTTTTAACCAGAAAGCAGTAAAGGTAAACCCAATACTAGGAAAAATCCCAAATATTAGATGTGAGATTCAACAAATAGGGAATTAGCTCAAAGACCAATTCATTTAAATCACTTTAAGAAATAAACTATGAATTCAATACTTTCTAAGGAATGAAATTGATCATGAAGAAAAATGTATAATCCACACAAAGATGAAATATGACATTAAGATATCCTTAAAAATGAAGATTCAAGAACACAAGATTATCTTCATAAAATGTACACACCAGGACAAACAGTAATTTCATTCACAACAAAAATGTAAATCCAAATTTTTCAGAGAGTGTCTAGAGAGAGTTAACATATGAAAATAGATACAATTAAATAGGTGAATGAGTAATCGCCTCTTTTTTGCTGTTCAAAATTGATCAAATTGAAAAGAAAAATAAAGAAAAGTAAAGAAATTGAGTCATCAAGATGGTGTCGCTTTGCTTCTAGCTTATGGGGTCACCACGAGTTTCTTTCACTAGGCTTGGAAAGCTTTAAGGATATGTAACAACTCTTTATGCTGAGGAATAGCTACATTTTTCATTCACACCTTCCACATCAGATGATTGTCCTTCGCTATCTCGAGGCGAAGTTCACCAACTTTCATGAGATCAATTGCTTGAGATGTGACCAAATGTAATTCACTAAGCTTCTTCAGGTGCTTAACATTGAGCGAAGGTGAATCAAGAATTTCCTTAATCATTCCCTAGATATTATCTATCAAACTCTTGATGTCTATGTTGTTTCCAATATCGCCTTTATCCTATAGTAACCTGAGAGCTACCAAAGTACCCAGTGCCTCTCCTGAAAAAATAGTGCATTCATTGATGATATCCCTAAGATTTTGTAAGCTTTGTTTAGTAATCTACAAATTCCACTCCACCCCCTTGTTCCATACCAAGCAATGGGTATTTGAAGCATTAGATATAATCTATTTTGCAACCAATTTTTCCATATCCCAGCTTAGCATTAATTTCAATTCAGTTTGGTAACTACTCCATAGCTTTTCTTATTTTCCAATTGTAGTAATCTCCTACCCCAAAGTAGTCTTCAAAGCATTTGTCTCCTGAAACCACTTCATAGATTCAACAATAACAAAGCTTCCCTTTTTAGTCAGATACTCCATTCCTCCACAACCTTACTTAGGATTTGACAGCTTTTTATTTTGATCATAACTTCCTTCCCAACCACAGTTAAGGATTCTATAGAGGAATAAACTTGGGAGAGGGGTTGAGGAAAAAGTTCAAAAATTGACCTTAGACATCCAGTCAAGTCTTGGACTCGGGATTTTAATTCATTCTTAATCTCTTTATCCTTTTTTGATCATTCAACCATTTTGGCTGTAGACACCTAGAAGATTTGAACATCTCCATCTCCAGTAGGGGGGCCAAGATCTATCTTGTTCACCTTGAAATCATTTATTGTTGCTTGATTGACATCCTTTTGCCCTAAAGGGTGCACAATCTCTACTTCGAGGCTTCTTGACTTTAGATTATCTATCAACTTGACAATAGTTTTTAACTTCTTTAGTTTTGGGGCATAAGCTCTCTGTAACAATTGGCCTACCATATCTTGCTTAGGTAAACTAGGTTGTACAACCTTTTTTTTCATTAATAAGGTGTCCTCCAACCAAGTTGGAGTTACTGAGACCTTAGTAGTTCAGAAGCCTAGAGATTCAAATAATGTTCTAGCTACAAGAGGGGTGTCCCCTACTGATGCAACTATTTGTGACTTTTTGAGGTGCACTCTTGACAGGTGATTCATCATAGGAAGGAGAGGAATTTATCTGGAAAGATCCCAAACCTTCATCTTCATCTTCTTCTTCTCCTTCCTTTTCTTTTTCTAGTGAGGGAAGATTAAGGATATCCTCTTCACATGTTTGTGAGAACATATTTTTATTAGGTGGATCATCACCACCATCTCCTTGAGACCCTGATGATAATGATTGAGAGGTAGTGCTGGCTGAGTGTATGCTCATAGAGGTTTGAGAAGTACCTTCAAAAGGTTGAGTACTCCATGACCTAGTGTGAGGGCGAGACTAATCTGTCCTTTTCTTAGTCACCCATTCTTTTGTTCTGGCTAAAACATCAATAATTATTGCTTCAATGGTGTATTTTTCCTTGATACTCAAATCCATGGCAAGAATAGGGTGACTTTCTATTAACTCTATATAAAATAGATCCACCATGTTGGACCCATCTTCAACAATGCCATGCAGATCCCATTCCAATCTAAAACTGACAATCTGATCCACAGACAATCTCATCCAACTTCTTCTTCTGAATTCATATATTCATCAAAACAATCAGCCCAGAAGTATTCAAGACTAGGTTGATGAAATAAATTAGGGCTTAACTTCAAATTTTCCCTAACATAATTCTTCAAATCAAAAGGAAACTGTACATCAAATGTAAGAAAATTATACGTAGACAATTCCTTCTCAATGTTTAGGGCATCAAACATAGATAGGAAATTGTAAGAACCAAAGCCAATAGGAAAACTAACAGTCACCCTTTCCTATGTTGACATAACCTATTTACATCTACTAATTTATTGCATACTTCTATCACAACCCATTTATCTTTAGGATATTTTGGCATCTTGATTGGAAAACCAACATACCCACCAACTCTTATGTAATAAAATCTTTGAAATTGAATGAAGTGACTACCATAAAAATCTACAAATTGCATTACCTCTAGTGACAATCACATTGTAGGATGTCCCTGTATGTCTCTGACCATCCTCATAGTGAAAGCATCAGTTATCCTCCTAAAATGCTAATTTTTTTTGCGAAGCTGAAGCTTATCGAAATAGTCATAGATAGGTACTTTCCCTCAGGGTAGGTCACTCGGTCTTAAACCAGGCCAAGGTCTTGTGCTAGCAATGGAATATATTAAGTATGGAGACATGTAGAAGAACCTATTGAGGGTAAAGAAAGTCATCAACTCATGCAGGTGGTCACTAATAGTTTTCACCCAATCCAGGAATTGCTCTTCGCATAACATGGTTTTCATGAAGAAATACGTCCATTCCTCAAATCCATGAAGGTCTTCATTTCCCCTTATCCTATGTAACAACACTATAATGTTGACCACTTCTTCCACAAAATGAGTTTTGTGGAACTTCCGGGGCAATTGAGACTTGTACCCCTTTTAGGCTTGGCCAACCAATTTTTTGCTATTTCATTCCTGTAGACCCCTTTCTTTGCAAAAAATTCAATTTGAGAATTTGTTATATTCATAGGTGAATACTCATCTTTTTCTTGGATTCTCAAGCAAGACACGAAGGTGGACCTTTGGACTTTCAGAACTAGTCGATTATCTTCTATCCTAACCTCTCATGTTTGTGAACTATAGTGCCTAATGCATTCTAAGATGAGTTCAGGGCATTGCACTACTAAAGGAAATGTGGCATCTTTGAATAACCTGCTATCAATTACTCGCATGGTGATGAGTGGTAGGTTTGGTTTATCAAATTTACTTTTTATCTCTCCCAAATTTATAGGCTCAAAACAGGTATCCCTAATTTTTGGTCCCTCATAAGTTAGCCTAGAAACATACTCATAGCCCATGTATTTAAAATTTTCCATGACTGAGAATTAGGGATCAAACAAGAAATTACCTGAACAATTCTGAAACGGGAACACCAATATCCCAAAAAGACAAATTGAAGCAGTGGATATTATAAATACCTTAAATTATGGATCCTATAGCTGAAATCCTATGTCTCGTCCAACTCACCCTCAGGAAATAACATCATGATGGGAATGTTTGTCTAGCCCTTAGAATATTTCTTTAAAGACCCCAAAGAAGGCACATAAATAGATGAGTATTAATATTTCTTACTTGTCATAGGGTACGTGGAGGCAACTACTTCATCATTCATTAGAACTGTTTTCAAAATTTGAAAACAACGTCTAGAAGCGGAGAAGTGGGGTGTTCGAAAAACTTCATAAAAGTGCACTTAGGTTCAAATTTCACTTCAAGATACCACCTCAATGAAAGAACAAAATTAGCAATGAAAAAAAAGTCTAAGCGGTAAAGCGGGGAATTACATGAACTGTAGAAAATGCCGCCTTGAGTTTGCGGAACTAGACTGAACACCGCCTGAGAAAAGACTAAGTTGATTCTAAGTAAACAAAGGACTCCCACGAGCCAAAATAAAATGAGGGGTAACACAACTATAATAGGTAATGTGATCACACCAAGTGGTTGTTTTCTTATGTTATCAAACCTATGAATATAAAAAGAATTAAGTTCAATCTTGCTCTTATCCATTCCAAGACTATCCTAAAGGCTTAGGCTACACGCATTAAGGGTTGAGCCATTGTCAACAAGGTTTCACTTTATCCCACATCTATTAATGATAGCCACTATCATGAGAGCTTCATTTTGTTTTTGCACTTCTAATGGAGGTAACTCATCTTGATGGAAGGTAATATCTAAGTTGACCGAGTTCATACCTTGGATTAGCTAATTAAATAATTCATGAAAATCAATTAATTGTGCAAGTTGGAAGAATTGGGAGTTTTAGTTAAATAATTAGAATTATTTAATGAAGTGGAGTTGTTAGAATTTAATTAAATAATTTTTCATTATTGAATAAAAAAGGGGAAAATGATGAATTTTAATGAATTAATCAAATAACCTTAGTTATTTAATTAATAGGAGAATTAAATGAATTTAACTAAATAATTGGACATTATTTAATTAAATAGAGTAATTAAGTGAATTATGCTAGAAATAATGTTAATAAGAAAAATAATGTTTGTATTATACTCATGACATTTTTAGGTGCCTACATTTACCCCTCTTTGAAGTGAGGTACCTAATGCATTGCTTCAAAGAATTGATACTGCTCAAATCTATTTTTTTTTTTTAACTTTTCTTGATGCCCCACTATGCCCCAGTAGACTAAGGAATGATGGGACGCTGTCCCCTTGAGAGATCGAGTGGATTTTTTTTTTTTTGGTTGAGCTCGTGACATTAAATGGGATTGGTTCAATTGCATAGAGGATGAAAAATAAGTCCTAAAAGGCTAAAATATTGACTTGGATGGATAAAAATACTATAAAAATGAGTTTGAAGGTCAAAACCCTAGTTTTGGGGGAGTATATATGCTCATTTGAGGAAAATTCTAGCTCATTTGCACATTGCTTTTAAAAATCTAGAGACCTTAGAGAGATCCTTGTGAGAGTTAACCAAATAATACTAAAATGAAGCAATTAAACAAGCCATTGATCAAATAAATGTAATACTTCAATGAAATTCAATTAAAAACACTAAATAATTCAAATTAAAGACATGGAACATAATTCAAAGCATTTAAACCAAAACTAATGTGCAAACCTCCCCATTGCATTGCGGATTTGAGCAAATTTGGTGTGTTGTGATGTATATTGCTCAAACTTGCCTAATCCGTTATGGAAAAGATCAATTCCAAGTGATTTGAAGATGCTTGATTCACAAATGCTCTTAAATTGCTCAAAATGAGTGCTCAATTTAAGAGAGTAATGGTGCTATGAAAATGGTGAATGATTATCATGTAAAAGGGTGAGGTATTTATATATTTCCAAAATTATGATCAATGGTCAAGATGGAAAATGATGATCAAGGGATGAAATTGAATGAGAGATGAAGGCATGGATCAAAAATTGATAAAATGGTTGATAATTCATGAGACATGGATCAAGGATTAGGTCAAGGGTTCATAATCCATGAGAAACTCAATAATATCTCATAATTTTAGGAATTATGTTGGAGATATTTTGAGTTGGAGGCAAGAATTCAAATTCTAAAAGGGAATATTCCATGGGGAGTATTCTTTATGCAAGTTGGAGGTATGGAGGAAAATTAGCTAATTAAATAATTCATGAAAATCTTTTAATTGTGCAAGTTGGAAGAATTAGGAGTTTTAATTAAATAATTGGAATTATTTAATCAAGTGGAGCTGTTGGCATTTAATTAAATAATTTGACATTATTTAATCAAAAAAGGGGGAAAATGATGAATTATAATTAATTAATCAATTCATTTAATAGGAAAATTAAATGAATTTAATGAAATAATTAGATATTATTTAATTAAATAGAGGAATTAAGTGAATTATGCTAGAAATGATGTTAATAAGCGAAATCATGTGTGCAATCTATACTCATGAAATTTTTAGGTGTCTACAATAGGAACACAAGATGGTGCAAATTTATGAGGATCATTCAATAGTAGACAAACATGAATTTCACTACCAAATTCATATGAAAATTGAATACATAAATATCTATAATATTTTATTAGAAATATAGATCATTAAATAATTAGTAAAATTGATAACATTGTTAGTTAAAATGTAGAAATAAAACTTATAATAATATTTCTCAAGTTTGAATAGTGGAGACATAAATAAAACAACAAAAAAGTCTAAAATTGTTGAAGAAAATCTAGTTTCCAACCTTATAAAAAATTGCTAGTTGGTCTTAAATAGAGTCTAGCTCAAATCTTGATAATTTTTTTGACTACATAAATGGTTACAACAATTAAATATAAATTTGAAATTTTAAAGTCGACATACATGAATTTTAATACATAAGATAAACATAAGGAACAATTCATGTAGCAATGAATCCTTCATAGGATTAGTAGTAGGTCCATTTGCATTGCACTCTCCTAAACAATTTCCATTGTGGTGCATCCTTCATCCATGTAAACAAGGTCCTTAATTAAATGACACATTACCCTATGTAAATATTTTATTACCAACTTACTTTATAAGAATGTTTAATATTGATGTGATAAATAGGTATCTTTGATAACTAGTTATGGAATGGCACATATTTGACCTAGCACTTGGAATACTAGAAGTGTTATTTTGGAAATTTTCTTCCACATCAACCTAACATCTTATCAAATCATGAATTTATCTAGTAGATAGTTGTATGATGCTATGTATTAGGTGTGGAATTGTGTGGTTCCTTGTTAGGAAAATAAAAACTTCAAATCTAACTCTTTCATTGTGAGGAAAATTTTAAATTAATGAAATGGTTTGCAACATTAGTCTCCTTATACTTGTGCCAATAATTAGCACACAAGCAATATAAATTACTACAAGACAATGAAGAGGGTATTAAACTTCTATTATCAATTTTAAAAAATGGGCCATAGTGACTATGTGAACAAGAAAGATACAAAGGTGAAACAAGGAATTAAATAATGAAATAAAATCCTATTCTACACCTAAGATGTACCTTTGATTGTAATTAAATAAGTATTGCACCCAATTTTGAGAAGCCTTGCAAGAGACCTCCCAAAACCTCTTGTTGTACATATAATAATGTGTTTGGTGGTTGTGGTTAAAATGTTTGATTGATATGTGGGTTGCTATTTAAATGAACAACATGACTTAGAATTCCCCACACTTGTTCTGAGAATTCCTTGAGGATTTCTCTAAGGATGATATGACAAGAGGATATCACACATGTGCAAGAGTTAACATGTGTAAAATGGAGAGTGTAGATATTTTAGGATAAATTGATGAATATGACTTGATGAGAGAATTTTTAGATAATTGGGATGGATGTGATAAATGATTAATTATATTAATCATTCTTTGACTTGTGAAAGTGGATTAATTAGTCAACTAATTAATCGAGGGGTGAATTTTGGGAGAAATAAATAAATGGTTGTATTTATTTAATTTTTTGAGGATAAAAATGTGAAAGGTGAACTTAAATAAATGTGAATTTATTTAATTAAAGGTGAAATATAGAGGATAAAGGGATACATCATCAAATAATTAAATAAATTACTTATATGTATATGATTAATTCTAGGAGGGTGCTTGGGAAGGTTGATTATATAATTGGTATTATTTAATTATTTATTAGAAGGGATTAAATAGAGTATAGTTAGATATGAATGATTTTATGTGTCAAAATTTTACACCTCTTTGAGATTGCATCGTGATTATAAAATAATGCCATTTCAAAGAGAAATGAAACCTAGTGAATTTAGAATAGATGAGAATAGTGGCAAGATGAACTAATCATTGGAAGGAGAGGAGTGATGATGATTAGGTAGGTAGGTATTCCCCTTATGAAGATAGGAAATTTTGAAGAACATGGGTGCTGTCTTGAAATGGATGAAGGGATTAGACGAAGAAAGATAAAATAATAGATGGATTAGGATAAGAAGATTCATGGAGAGATGAAAGAGAGGGATATTCATGATAAAAGGGTTTGAGAAACTTTTAGTTGATACAACACTTGATTTATGCACCAAGGTATAAGGACTAGGGTGATGATTTTCTAAGTGTGCAAAGGATTGACTAAAAGGAAAAGGTCACAAGAAAACATATATCACACAACACCATGATATGGAATACAATTATGTCATTGTGGAAAGATATTGTGAGGACCATTAAAAATGAAAACAAATGATAATACACAAAATAAAGCTATAAGTCATGCACAATCATATAAATAAAAACAAAGATTTTACCCATAGTCAAGCTAAAAGTTGATTGATCAATCAATCAATGATGATGATAGTGTTATTGATGATGAGAATTATGTGAGGTTTGGGTACAATCTATATTGATGATATTATTTTTGATGATGATAAAAATGAAAGGATTAGGAATGATATATCCCAATGATGATAATTTGTGTAAAATAGATAAAGTTTTATAGCAAGGAAGGGAATAAAAAGTGTTAAATGCTTTGCATGATGTGTTAGTATAACTAGAAAAATACATGGATTATGATAATTTGTGTTGATATGGATTAATTTGGGGTTTTTTGGTTTTTGAGGTAAGGTGCATTGGATAACTTTAGGTATCCAATTTCTTGGAACCAATTATAAGGGAGAACTAGGACTATGGACATGTGAGGAAATATGGGTGATAAGAGGATTATGAGAGGGGATTCATAGTGTAATCTCCAAGCAATATGTCACATAAGAATAGTATGCCCAAGTATAGATATATTATAGAGGACACAAATGGATACAAGAGGGATGCATTAAGTAGAGAAAGTAAGGCTTGTGTTTCCAAAATAATTCTTGCATATTTTTCCCCTATCCTTACCAAAAACAAAAGGAGGGTGTATGGATTGCATGTGATGGGATATGTATACATATATAATAGGTGGGTAGATATGATAAGTTAGATAGGATGCAAGAATATCGTCCCAAAGTGTATGGTGATTGTAGAAGGGAAATTTATGCATGGTTTCTATTTGCCATGTTTTCATCATGGTATTAGTGCAAGGTACCATATGAAATAATTTTTGCTATTAGATAGAATTTTCTATTTAACATATTGATTTTTTAGACATTATGCTTTTGGGATGTTGGTATAAGTGTAAGAGAGGGCGACCACCACGTGCAAGGCCCCATGTCATGGAGGGCCAAGATGTGGAAGGCTTCCCTAACTTACCTCAACTTAATGAGGTGTTAGGATATGAGAACGAGAATGATGAGGAATATGAAGTCCTGCAACCACTTTGCAATCCCATGATTTGAAATAAGGCTAGGCAAGCTACTTTTCAAGCTCAACACTGTATCTCATATAGCTCTCTGCCTGAGGATGAAAGTGTAGTTCCAGGATGATAGCGCGGCGTGCTGGCATCATCTCTCAGGTGCACTAGCATCCGTATGACTAGAGGACCAAAAATACAATGTGAATTATTAGAAAACAAGCTAGCAGCCTAGCTAGCAACTTCTAAAAGAGAAAAATAACACTATGAAATACAAGAAGTACAAACGAATGTGATAAAGCAAATATACCAAAGCTAGGGTGACGAAGATGATTTTGTAGAAGAGCCTATTCACCAGCTAGCTCCTTGAGAACTCGTTCACCTACATACAAAGAAGAGAAAAATGTTGGGTGGTTGTATAGGGGCCTGCCTTAGTCAGACCCTGCTTTGGTGTTTCCACCTCCACAGACAACCAAGAAAGCAAGTAGGATAAACAAAGTACTATAATAGAGAGCACCAAAAACACTACAAAACAATAAATGTGCTTACTCAACCAAGTGATAGAGGAGAGGAAAGGGAAGCTTATCACCTCCACCAAGAGCACTCAAGGCTGCTTGAGGGAGAAAATGAGAGTACTCGAGCCTTTGCTACAATGGTGTTATCCCCAACTTGCTCTATCAAAGTGATGGAGTGAAGTTGTTGTTGCAATGGAGTGCTTGAAGTGCTTGGAGTGAGTGAAAGTGAGCTTGTGAATGAGGTGAAGAAGTTCAACTAAATGCTTAGAGGCTTGTAGAAGATGAAAAGCTTGTTGAAGGAGAGAATTTGAAGGAAATGGTGAAGAAAACAACCATATTTGGGTTGGTTGACCGAAGAGGGTGTTACAACTTGACTCCCAATGAGAAGTGTAACGCCTCTACAGGTTTAGTTGTAGGAATCTGCTAGGGATGTAAGCATGTCGTGTAGATGTTTGCATGCTGTGTGGGTGTCCCCGATAGAAACACCTCCACCAACGCTCAAAATAGGTGCCAAGTGGGATGTAAGCAACGAGCTTATGTGTAATTAAGCCTCCGAACTTGGTTTTCTAAGGTGGATAAAGGAAAAAAGGGGATTTTTATAAAGGGTGCAAATTCACTCTTATACATTTTTCCCCCACTTTAGTGAGCATGAGTACTGATGAGTGCTCAGTAAAGTAGATCAATGAAGGAGTAAGGTTAGAAATGTATACCTGAACCGTCGAGGAAGCAGACCATGATCTAGTGAACCTAAAGGTACAGGGCAAGCGAATGACTCCATAGCGATTTGAAACTATGAAGTTGAAGATAGAAAGCATTTTACAGGTCCGCGGACCTGCAAAGAAGGTGTCCCCAAAAAACTCTAGCATGGAGGATACCCTGTGAATCAAGCGCCTTACAGGCCCACAAATCTGTAAGGAAGGTCTCCCCCAAAAACTATAGAATGGAGGAAACCCAAAGGAAGTGCCCTACAGGATCTTGGGCCTGTAGGGAGGTATCCCCCAAGATCTTGCACATGGAGGAAACCCAAGAAAGTGGACTCCGCAAAGTCAAGAAGCAGTCACGTAGGAAAGTAAGCAGATAGTCGCATAGATTGTCGATAATTTGGAAATCTTACAAACGGGTCCCTTGGGAACCCTTCAAAAGAAGAGGAGTCAACTCAAGGGACACGCTATTTGAAATGTGAGGTCTACTCAGGCTACCCCAAAGCAAGACGTGAATGATTTCACTCAAGATAAGATCTTTCAAAGGGGGTCCCTCGGGAACCCGCCGTGAAGAAGGGAGTCCACTCAAGGGATGCATGATTTGAAAGTGAATGTTTTCTTTCTCAGAGTAGTCCATCATCAAGGGATCCTTTTGAAAGATGTTCACTTCATCAAGGAATTCAAAAGGAAGAATATGCCCCTACGTGAGGGGAAGGTCAAATTTGTTCCTGCTTAGGATGAAAGTTTTCAAGTCCTTTCTTTATGAACTTGTGATGAAGGAAACATGTTCCGTAGGGTTCCAAGTTGTGAATACGATTCTGAAGAAAAGTTTGCGAAGATTTTTGTGAGAAGATTCGTTGATAATGAATGTATTTTATGAAAATTGAAATGTTGAAGGGAAGCGTTGTCACACATAAGAGGGAAAACTCAAGAAAAGAAGATAAAAATAAAACAAAAGAGAAAAGACAACATGAACAAAGGGCACAAGGGGATCTGGTTTAGTGGGGTTAGATCTGTCCAAGCTCATATAAATAATAGGCAACTATGGTGCAAGGTGAAAGATCATCAATCCCCAACTAGATCAGGAAGAATGTACCAAAAATAAAGTAAAAATAAAAAAATTGGGTCAACATGGGAGGGAAGCCTAAATGCCCCCAAAAATTTGCATCGTCCCCAATTTATCAAAAATCAAGCACAAACATGGAAGAAATATGATACAAATAGAAGAAGGTTTATGACACAAAAAACCACGCCTATATCCAAGCACCAACAAGGGTGACGAGGGTCATCTAGAAACACATAGCACGATCACAGGGGAACACATCACAAAACACACACACACACAAAAGATCAAGAAGAGGTCTCCTCCTAACACTGATCAACCAAGAGGTCGTCTGCTTCCCACTCTAGGTCATTGTAGGGGGAAGGAGGATGAGCCTGCAGTGGTGGGATGTCAAGAGGAGGAGTGTTTGGACCTCCTGCAACAAGGGCCAAGGAAGAAGGCCTTGTAAGGTCTTCTTCATTGAGCTCTTGTGGAGCTAAGGTCAGTGGCTTCACGACGATTGCTGACAAGGCTGGAACTTCATCCACAAAGTTAAACATACACCCCACATGAGTGCCATGTATAACTTCAGTGGATGGGGCATGCTACGCCTAAGATCCACTACTAGGCTTACTGAATGACTCAGGAGTGGTGACAAACTCAGGGGAAGTCGGGACAACTTCTGTCACCAAGATAGAACAAGTCAATGTGGGGCCACCTTGCGGAGAAGGCGAACTCCTCTTACATCCTTTGCTGCTAGAAGGACCACACTCCACCTATTTCTTCATTGGAGGAGATGAACTCCCCACAGATGAGGCTAGAGGTGTGGAGGAAGAGGAGGAAAGAATCGTAGTGGATACAATTGAGGTATTAATCATATCCACAGGTTTTGGGAAAGGATGGATATCCAGAATGAACATCAACAAAGGCAACTCCATTGAAGGAGTGATGAACACTTGTACCCCCTTGGGGTTAGGTGCATTTATACTTGCAACGAAAGTTGAGGGTAGTGCGGGAGCAAAATGAAGAGAAGCAGAAGGAAGGGAAGAGGGTGACATTGCAGGAGGCCTTGAAGTAGGGGTAGTTGTCTCTTCCTCCTTCCTTTGTGAGGCATCCTACTTAGCCAAGAGAGCCTTTCGTCGGTGCTTATGCTCACATGCAAGGTAGTTTCTATGACTCTTGGAGCTGGAGGCTAGAGGCTATGAAGGAACATAAGGCTCCTGCTCAACCATGGGAACGTTCACTACAACTATTTCTAGTGGAGGAATGAATTCCTAAATGAGAGCAGGAGGAAAAGGTTGAGAAGCAGCAAGGGGAGTCAACTTAGGAGCTTTGGCAACAAGCCTCTTCCCATTCATTGAATTAGGAGTAGGAGCGGTAGGAGGCCGTGAAGGTTGAGACAAAGAGGGCTCTCCTCGGGAGACCTTCTTCTTGTTATACCAAATAGGTCTAGGCTCTGTCGGTAGAACAAGAAGTTCAAATGTAGGACACTTAGGCTTTTGCCAAGCAAGCACCATAGGATTCTCCTACAAACAAGGAGAAAAATTTGATTGTACCATAGCAGAGAGAGAAGTAGCGTCATATTGACTAGTGGAAGGAGTATCTTGGGACCACTTCTCTTCCTTCATGCCTTAGCGACATCGTTGTCAGATTTTAAACAAGCCCTATGTGAAACAACATAAGGCGAGGGTGGGTATCTCACTTTCTGTCTTAGACACCCTTTCTTATAGTTCTAATATGTTTAGTGTAGAAGGTCCATTCTATGTGGAAAAGGACCAATGGGCGTAGGCCAAGAGTAGTCCAAGGAGTAGCTACCATGCGTAACCGGTGGTCTATAACCGGTGTCGTGGATTACGTGTACAAAACCCCCATGGATAAATTTTAAGCATTTATGCACAACCGAGGGTACCGTGTTCATCACCACCAACAAAGGGATACCCAATTTCACCCTAAAGAGCTCAGACCCAGTGATAATGTCAAACAGGAGTTTCACAGAGTTAGGTCCAACTAAGATCGACATGAAAATACTACCCAAAGGGGGCACACATAGTTCGTCATGTGTGCAAATGGTGCTCACAAGAGTATCATACCCATCTTTATGTAAGAAGTTGATCAACATAATCTCCTTGGTTATTATGATTACTTGTGATTTCGGATCAATGAGAACACCCGCTATGATGTTTCCATTGATCCGTGTAGGAATATAGAGAGGAGATGATTCCTTGTTAAAACCCATTGGCAGGTCCTATGATGTAAAGGTTATACCAGTACCACTATCCATAGGCTGCACAGAGGGGATAGGTTGATGCAAAAAGGAGGCCATTACACACACTAGAAGATACTTCCATAGAGTCCCTAAAGGTTAGAGGGTAAGACAATGACCCAATTAAGGTTTTGTTATGCAACACCTTCAAAACCTTCCAACTACACCCACTAGGGGTCATAGGTTGGGTTGTAAGGTGATAGCCTCACAACTCTCACACCTACAACACTCCTAGAGTGTGAGGAAAGGAACTTTCAGTATCACAAAAATGGAACCAAAATGGTTCACGTTGGGTTCACCAAAAATGTAAGAGAGGGGGACCACCACGTGTGCAAGGCCCCAGGTCACAGAGGGCCAAGATGCGGGAGGCTACCCTAACTTACCTCAACTTAACGAGGTGTTAGGATATGAGGATGAGAATGATGAGGACTATGAATTTCCACAACCACTCTGCAATCCCGAGATTCAAAATAATGCTAGGCGAGTTGGTTTTCAAGCTCAACACTATATCTCAGATAGCTCTCTATCTGAGGATGAAAGCACAACATGTTGGTGTCTCTCAAGTGCGCTAGTGTTTGTACAACTAGAGGACCAAAAGTATAACGTGAACTATTAGAAAACAAGCTAGTAGCCTAGCTAGCGACTTCTAAAAGAGAAAAACAACACTATGAAATACGAGAAGTACAAACGAATGTGATAAAGAAAATATACCAAATCTAGGGTGACGAAGATGATTTCGTAGAAGAGCCTATTCGCAAGCTAGCTCCTTGAGAACTCGTTCACCTACACACAAAGAGGGGGAAAATGTTGGGTGGATGTATAGGGGCCTGGCTCAGTCATACCCTGCTTTGGTGTTTCCACCTCCATGGACAGCCAAGAAAGAAAGTATGATAAAGAAAGTACTATAATAGAAAACACCAAAAGCACTAAAAAATAGTAAATGTGCTTACTCAACCAAGTGATAGAGGAGAGGAAAGGGAATCTTACCACCTCCACCAAGAGCATTCAAGGCTACTTGGGGGAGAAAATGAGAGTACTCGAGCCTCTGCTGCAATGGTGTTGTCCCCAACTTGCTCTATCAAAGTGATGGAGTGTAGTTGTTGCTACAATGGACTAGTTGAAGTGCTTGGAGTGAGTGAAAGTGAGCTTGTGAATGAGGTGAAGAAGTTCAACTAAATTCTTAGAGGCTTGTAGAAGATGAAAAGCTTGTTGAATGAGAGAATTTGAAGGAAAGGGTGAAGAAAATAACCATATTCGGGTCGGTTGGCCGAAGAGGGCGTTACAATTTGACTCCCAATGAGAAGTGTAATGCCTCTGTAGGTTCAGCTGTAGGAATTTTGTAGGGATGTAAGTGTGTTGCACAGATGTCTGCGTGTCGCACAAGCATCCTCGACAGAAATTCCTCCATTGATGCTCAAAATAGGCACCAAGTAGGATGCAAGCAATGGGCTTATGCGTAATTAAGCCTCCAAACTTGGTTTTCTAAGGTGGATAAAGGAAAAAAGGGGATTTGCATAAAGGGTGCAAATTCACTCTTATACAATAAGATGGATGGAGAGGGATTTAGAATAGATCATATGTGGATTTTGATTATTGTGGATGAGGAATAGGGATAGGGATAGGGATAGGGATTGTCATTAAAAAGCCAAGCATTTATTTCCGTAGTGATAGCATCCCTTGTTGCATGAATTCTATCTATGAATTATGTTCATATTCATTGTGTTTATATATGTTGGGATAAAACTTGTTGATGGCTAAGTTGTCTTCTCAAAAATTTATACATGGTACTCGCATAGTGTAGTGTAAAATGTATCCCTTTACATTTTCACACTTGTTTGGGCCCTCCTAATTAAATTGGACTTAATGTTGCAATAATTTAGTGTTGTTAAATGTATTCCTTTACATTTTTATACTTCTTTGGGCCCTCTTAATTAAATTGAGCTTAATTAGGTCTTAATAAGCCCTTTTATTCATTTACAAGCCTAATAAATTACATTTTATGAAGAGGAAACCCTACAATAATTAAAGCCTAAATATAACACTTTACCTTGAGCAATGAGTGTTCTAGGAATAGGGACCTGGGACCCATTTTCCCATGGGTGAATGGGTCCTCCCTAGGCCTTTGGACCTAAATTTAAATTATGTTTTTGGTGGTATTTTAATGTCTCCAAATCTATAATTCAATGTTAGCTTGTAATATTTGAATTTCGGGAAATTAAGAATACATATTTATAAATACAAGGTTATTTCACTAAATTTCACCTAGATTTTTCAAGATAAATTAAGAGAACTTTCAAGAGTAAGTTTACAAGAGCATTCAAGAGTAGATATATCAAAGATTTATTGCAGCATTCAAGATCTATTCATCACGTCAAAGTCTTCTTGCATCATGCATGTTTTTGGAGCTAACATTGTGATGTAGGTTTCAAGATCAAGTTCAAGAATTCAAAGCAAGATTGAAGTGTCAAGATCCACATCCATTGAATCCATTTTATGCAAGTTGTAGACTTTCTAAGATCTCCATTATCAAGGTTTCATTCAAGGGTTTCTTGAGCGGTAGCATAGCTTTGTTCATTCTTCATTCCCTCTTTCATTTCATTATCTCATTTCAAGGTTTGATTACCAAAATGGGGTTTGACCAAGAAAAACCCCCATTCACCAAAAAAAAACATTTTTCTCTCTTGTGTGTGTGATTGCAGATTTAGGTTGAAGAAGGATTGAAGACCTTTTGAAGAGAAAGATTGGAAAAGCTGTCAAAGTTGCAATAGTTGTCAAAGTTGTTATCAAATCACAAAATCTAACCTACAAATCTGATTTCTGACTTTATGGCACTAAAACCTAGACAAATAGAAGCTACATATCAACATCAGAGGCTCTTGAAAGTTGCAAAAAAACCCTGAGAAAAGACCCATTCGACCATGGGCGAATGAGTCCTAGTCAGCCTTCAGAAACTCTTTTTTGGTGACTGGTAAACAAATTTCTACCTTTCTCAGATCCGCATTTCATTTTCTGGTTCTGCTAGTATTGAGTTTAATATTGCTATTTCAAGTGTTAGATTGCATTTTAGAGTTGATTTGCTATTTTTCATTTTTTCTCCCAAAAGTGTTGCTTGACCTCCCCCATCTTGAGATCATAAGAAAATATGAATATTTTCACATTGAGTTGATTCACAGTCTAAGGGTTGTTAGTAAAATCATTGTGGGGATCTCATTTCCTAATGAACTAGTGAGAAATAGGCCCATCATACCCCCTTATTACCATTTCCATATTCGGTGGGAACCTATTTTCCCACTATTCACATAGCTAGGTTGATAAAGGAAGCTTCCAAAAGATATGGAATGAATGGTGACATGAATGATGTATAATGATTAATGTGACTGATTGGATTAAAGGGATGTGATGATGCATGTGTATTGGATAGTGGATAAGGAGTTGAAAAATGGGTGGGTGAAAGGATAGGATGATAAAGGAATGAGAAGATGATGTGGGACCAAAGGGAACTAGGACCACTAGTTATACACACCACATTGCATGAGGAAGCTTTGTATTGATATGGTGAGACTTTGAGGGTAGAGAATTTTTAATTTTTGGAATGACATGGGGGAGGTGGGATTATGGATTTTGGGATGTAGAGACTCAAAATGTGATGAAGGAGCATCTGGGTGTATGAGTGATCAAAATCAATAATGTTTTTAGGTTTTTCAATTAATTTCAAATTTAGTTTATTTTTGGTGTGTTTTTGGTTATTTTATTTAGGATAAATTCGTGGTTGAAATTTTGTCCAAGTAAAGGAATCATCTTGTAGAGAATCCTAATGGGTTCCTATAGTTTCAATTTGGTGGAAAAAGGAATTAATTTTTTCAATTTATGCTAAATCAGAGGTTTTGACCTCCTTAGGAACTAAGTTGGAAGTTATGGGGGTTCTCAAAACCCTAGAAACCCTCAAGATAGGTTCATGTTCCCACCCTAGTTCCTGATAGGTCTCCATGTGCCAATGAGTTCCTGATTGAATTATTTTTAATGATGAAGACTTATAAGAGCTTAAAGTTGATAGAGTCCATGGATTTATTAATCATTCAGAGAGCTCCAATTAAAGCTAAGATTCAGAGGCGGGGTTAGTTCCAAGTACCTCAATAACCCTTGATAGTTCCCAGTCTCACTAAAATACCTAATTGGGTAAAAGGAAAGAGTTCAAGGAAAATCCCAAAGGCTCGATAAAGGAGAAGGAAAAGTTTTGAATGGATTAGAAACCCTTGACATGTGAAGGAACTAGATTTCTTTAAGAACCCTAAAACCTTGATAAGCATCAATATCACATGAAAGCTTATAACCTTGATATGCCTAGGAGTTTAGGATCTCAGAAGATTCCATAACATTTATTGCCAAGGGATTAATATACATGTGTTGTTATGTGGAGATTGATCAATATTGGAGCTTATATTTTCCCCTCTTTTCCCGAGGCATTTTCCCCCAAATTAATCAACGGGGGAATTCAAGGGAGGAAAAGTCCCTCTTGCAAGGTTTGAGGGTATTATCCATTTGATGGAGGCTCAAGGGTGGAGCGCACAGTGGGGGATCGAGGAAATGCCCTAGTGGGGGCTGTTAGGGGTAGTGCCCCCGAAGCAAAAATTAGATAATTTTGTTAAGGGAAATTTGTTGCTCATTTGTATTTGAAATTTAGTTATAAAAGTTATGAAGTTCATCCAAAAGTAACAATTTATTATTGCATATTGGAAATCAGTAGTCATGATGTGAACAATCTATAGCACAACATGTGTGGGAATTCAAACAGTTGCATGGTGTTTAACTTAATGTTGTTGTAGGGCATGTGAAGTGTGTGCAAAAGTTGCAAGTCACAAGTAGTGAGAGACAAAGATCACACAAATATTGCATTGGGCACATGTAGCACTGTGTGTGGAAAAACAAAGTAGTGAAAATCATTGAATTGATTATTGTGCATTGCAGTTATTGTAAATTATATTTGATGAAAGTTTAATATAATGGACTGATGTTTTGGGACGTATCCCAAGAATTGGGCGAACCACATTAAAAATCTTGTTCTCATTGTTTTCTATGAATTATTTCATTCCTCTGTTCCATTTTTGTTTCATGTTTAATTTAATCTACATATAACTGATAATTCATTCCCTCTATTCATACCTACAATTCCTAACTAGTGGTATTAGAGTGGTGGTGTTTGATGGTTTTGATAGGAAAGTATCATGGTTGATTGGGAGACATATCAGATAAGGGGAATTGAAGGTTGATAAATTTAATGGGAAAAAATATTAGTTATGGAAGATGCAAATGGAGGATTATCTTTATCAAAAAGATTTATGGCAGCTATTGCAAGGGAAAGGAAATAAACTGATATCATTTTCTAATGAGGAATAGGAAATTATGGATAGAAAGGCATTGGAAAGTGTTTGGTTGTGCTTGGCATCATCGGTGGAATTCAATATTTTAGAAGTAAAGATAATAGAAGAGTTGATGCAAACATTGGTGAAATTATATGAAAAAGCTTCAACTTCAAACAAGGTATTCTTAATGAAGCATTTGTTTTAAATGCAAAAAATGGTAGAAGGTGTGGATTAGTTATTGATCATATAAATGAGTTTAATAGGGTTACTAATCAATTGAATTCTGTATTTATGTAAATTTTGATGAAGAAGTTAGAGATCTCTTGATATTATGTTATTTTCTTGAAAGTTAGAATAGCTTAGTTATGGAAGTTAGTAACTATGTTTCTGGTTTGAATACATTGAAATTTGATGATATTGTTGGTGTGATTTTAAGTGAGGAAATTCATAGGAAAAGCATAGGTGAAACTTCTACATCAAGCATTGTTTTGAATGCAGAAATTAGGGGAAAATCAAATGAGAGAGGAAAAGGTTTTGGAGTTTATAGAAATTCATGAGAAAAATCAAAGGACAAGAGGTCACAATCTAGAGGAAAGAAGCATTACTGGTACTATGGAAAACTAGGTCATTTAAAGAAATATTGTTGGTCTTGGAAGAATAAAGGAGATAAACAAGATGGAAATAATGAGGAAAATGTGGTAAGTAAATCTAAAGATGATGCTTTGATTCTTTCTGTAGATATTGTTGACGATTTGTGGGTTTTATAATCAGGGGCCTCATTTCATGCTATGCCCCATAAAAGTTATTTTCTTGATTATTTCCAAGAGAATTTTGAATTAGTTTATTTAAGAGATAATGAACCCTATCAGCGTTTTAGAAAGGGAAGAATTAAGATTATGTTGTAGAAGGGGAATTATTGGATACTATAAGAGGTACGACACATTCCAAGGCTAAGTAGAAATTTAATTTCAGCAGTGCATCCAAGTGATAAAGGTTGCATTGTTACTTGTACTGATAAAGTTTGGAAGGTTAAAAAAGGTGCCTTAGTAGTAGTAAAAGGTGTGATAGTAGGCACCTTATATATTTGTATAGGTCATACTATTCCTTCTACTTTGGTTGTTTCAGAGAAAAATCAAACAAGAAAGTTGCTGAAATAACTACTTGATAGTCAATATAGGTTTGATAATAGTTGCTAGGGGTTTCATAATAGACTTAGGAATAGTTGCTCAGGGTTCATAGAAAAATATTGAAATAGTTGCGTGGGTTATAAGACAACATTGTGGCATAACAAACTTGGGCACATGAGTGAAAAAGGTATGAAAGTACTTCATTTTAAGAAGTTATTACCAAGCTTGAAGTGTATTAATATGAATTTCTATGAATGTTATATGTATGGAAAATAAAAGAGGGTAAAATTCCTCAAGGATGGAAAGAAAAAAAACATGATAAATTGAAGCTTGTGCATACAGATGTATGGGGACTAGCTCAAGTATCTTCTCTCAATGGCTCTTGGTATTATGTTACTTTTATAGATGATGCAACTAGGAAGACTTGGATATGTTTCCTCAAATAAAAATTTGATGTATTTGAAACATTTAAGAAAAGGAGAAGATTTGTTGAGAATGAGATGGGTAAAAGATTTAAATGTCTTAGATTTGATAATGGTGGTGAGTATTGCATCAAAGTGTTTGAGGTTTATTGTTCATCTAATGGTATTCGTAGGTAGAAAATGGTTCCAAGGACTCCACAAGAAAATGGAGTGGTTGAGCATATGAATAGGATAGTAATGGAGTGTGCACAGAGTATGAGATTGCATGCTAGGCTACCTTTAAGATTGTGGGTAGAGGCTGCCAATAATGTTGATTATTTGATTAATAGAGGTCCTTTAGTTCCTTTGGGTTTTGGTATTCTAGAGGAAGCATGGATAGGAAAGAAGGTAAGTTATTCCTTTCTCAAAGCCTTCAGTTGTGAAACATTTACACATGTAGATTCTAAAAATATAACCAAGCTATAAGTAAAATAAAAAAAGTGTACCTTAATTGGATATGGTATTGATGAATTTGATTATAGGCTTTGGGATTTTAAAATTTTAAAAATTGTTAGAAGCAAGGATGCTGTATTCAATGAGAAGGTGTTGTACAAAGTGTAACACCCTGCCACAGAACCCTAGAGGAAAACTTGCTACAACACTTCAAACGGATTTTTTTTTTGTTTACTTAAAAGACAATAGAAACATATTCCACTGCATACAATTATACTAATTAGAAGAAAGAATAAAATTGATTTACTATTTTTAACAATATAGTCTACTTATTTAGGATTGACTTAACGTACCTCTTACATTCCATTGTACCAAAATTACCTCGCTCCCAATACACATACTTGCAAGGTCTACATGACTTGGCACACACATATGTTCAATGGTAGTTAAAAAATGTTCATCAAAACAAACTATACAAATCAATAGTAGCTTACAACAACGGGAGAAAAGGCATGTCTATAATCATGACTTAGAAAAAAAAACAATCCTAAGGGCCCGACCTAATTCCTCCGGGGCTCGTCTCTGATGGCCTTGCCTACGAATATAATTCATAGAGGAATTGTAGTTTGACCTTTGAGTTTGGACCGACTCTTACTTGGTTGGTCATCTAGAGAGAGAGAGAGAGAGAGAGAGAGAGAGAGAGTGAGTTACCACTAGGTTAACAAGATGTCTTGATTTCAATTTCACTCATAATTAACTCACACCAATCCACATAATATTAAGATATAAAATTACTACCAAGTACCCCTTTGGGGTTATTTAAAAGAAATTAGCCGTTACACTACAAGAATTATTTGATGTTTGGGAAGGGCTACATTATCAAGACAATACTAATTTGACCTAATATGAAAAAATGATACAAATAGATATTTGCCACATTTGAATTTTCTAGTACCAACATAATACATAACATTTCTACATAGAGGAGGCTCATAAAAAAATTAAATCTCAACTCAAGAATATCAAGCCTAATTTAATTTCACAAATTCTCCTAAATACATGACATAGTTAAACCTCCACTTATAAGCTACTTTTTTTGAATCAATTCCTTCTACATAATTCAGACATCAGCATCCTTATAAGTCAAGCTAAATATTTAACAATTTAAATCCCAAATGACAACCATCATTATTCATATCCCTAGCTTTAGGTTTTCCAACTGATATTGCAACATAGAAGAACACAATTTAATTCCAACAAAATTTGTATGAATTGGTAAGTTGCTTTCTCTACCTTTGACTATTTAATCTCAATGATTTTCAAGGAAAGATAATCTAACTGAAACTAATTAAATGAATATTAACTTGTTAGTTATAAGAATTATGGTGAATATTAATAAAAACAATCTAACTAAGAACAAATAAAAAGGTGGCTATTAGTGGTTAATGATATTAACTTGGTTCAAACCATAAATCTACTAATTGGGTTAGAGACTATCCAATACTTAAATTTCCTCAATCCAGACATAGATGTATTGACACCAGGGAATGAATATCTTACTTAAAATAGATCATCAAATGAACTTTCATAACTCATAATAAGAGACAAGAATTAATATCAAAATGAGTATCTATACAATATTTACAAATAACATGATAATGCCCTAAAATACAAGAATATCAAATTGATGCTAAAATATTCAATCTTAATAAATATCAACTTGTTATAATTGAAATGTCAAATCATTTTCTATGTATTACTAATGAACATTAAATCAATTACTATGCATGTAATACAAAAGATAGTAAAAATGGATATTATCTATACAATGGTTACGACTATTGAAAATGATAATCAAGATTCTCAAATTAACAATCACTTAGAGGATTCTAAAGGGAAGTTTTGTGTTGTATTACTTAATGCCCAAAATCTACACATAGGGCAACCACACACAACTAACAATTTTTTTGTAACAATAACATGTAAACACTAATATTGACAACTCATTTTTGCTTGCAATACTTTTAATAAATACCTTAGCATACAAACACTTTCTAAACACGATTGACTTTATTTATTATACATATTAGAATTACTAATCCAATTAATAATACCCTTCATAATAAATTATCACCATTTATTATTATTATTTTTAAATCTAATTTTTACATATTTATATATATATTAATTTAATTATTCATCTTTAATAAATACATTTATTTATATACATATTCTATTTACTTTCTTTAAAGAAAAATACCCCATTTAAAATACCAAAATATGCTTTCCCCTTTTTTTTAAAGATATGTTACTAATTGTCTAATTTATTTTATCTTAATTTAAATTAGTACTTTTCCCCACAAGAAGGAAAAAGTAGTTTCTTATTTAAAATAACATTAAGGAAACTATATGTTAAAAAAAAAAAAAAACTTCTTCACAAGGAAATAAATGTTGAGCCTCGTATCCATTCGCGATTTTCATAAAAAGTTATGGAAAGTGGGACAAACTCATGTTTTTTTTATACTCCTAAATATGCAGTATGGAAACGGGTGGAATAAAAGGGACTTCTTATTATTTCATGTAAGTGTGCTCTCTTTACAAGGATTGGCTACGTAGATTTCCACAAGTAAATAGAGTTAATGGTTTGGTAATTGACTTGGCTGTAATTTTCATTTTAATAAACTCACTCCAAAACCCCCATCAAGCCTTATGTTTTTTTTGGTTGCAAAATTGGAGAAGTGAAAGATCAAAACCCGAAAGGCAACATAGGCAAGGCGTGTGTACTGTTTAAAAATACTGCAATAAATGTGGTCTCATGAAATGCAATAATTGTAGGATTTATTGAAAGTGCTTGAGATATTTTCAAGCAAATGAAATCGGAGGGCGTAAGGCCAAAATCCGCAACCTTGGCCCACCTCCTACTCTGCCTACACCAGAATGGGAGCTTTGAAACACGGTATGGACATCCATCGAAATATTAAAGGGGTAGGAGAATTTCTGTCAGATGCCGTAGCTGCAAGTGCCTTAGTAGACGCGTATGAAAAATAAGGAATTTATCTTGGGTAAAAATGTAATTGAGCCTTGAGTGATTTTATTTTATTTTATTTTTATTTTGATCTCAAATAGTTCCCTCATGAGATGGTTTCTTCATATTTATAGAAAATACACAATAGCTAATTCCTCCTAAAAATGTAGTTCACATATTCTACTTCCTTCCCACTTCTTTAATATCTAAGAGCTCATATGTGGAGTTTCAAATAGTTTACCATTTTAATTAATTAGAATATGTATTAGTATTATAGAATTAAAATTCTTAGCTAAAGAAATCAACCACATTATCAAGACATATTGGAATTAATTAGAAGAAATAATTAATCATCTAAAACATATTATTTCATAATTCCACAATACATAAAATATTATAGATTCCTTGTTATAAGAATAATTTCAATTCTAAAATCAATCCATAGTAATGGGGTAAGTATGTATTTTATACCCAAATAAAGATCATTCAAACATGCAAATTAGAGCACATATTCATAATAGCTGAATCACATGGAAAGAGACTCTAGCAATCGTAACTCATTCTCGTATGTCCCCATACATTCACTGGTACAATGCTGCCCTTTCCACCTATCCTCACAACATACTACTGCATCACCTAACTATCCAGTTAAATATCTACATTATAATAATAACAAAACAATGTGCATCATACCCACAAAAGTACCATCAAAAGCTCTTGTCCATCTTCCTCTTCATATTCATTAGCTAGACTACCTACACGTCTAAGGTGAGAGTGGAGGGAAACTACACAAAGATCAATTGCAACAACATGAGAAGAAAGAAAAGGATTATGTGGTGCTAGATGATACTCTAGACATTGTTGTTCTAGTGGTTCCTCATGCTTTGCAACAACAAAAACAAGAAATCCCACAAACACTAGTGAATGTTACACAATCAACAAGGATAAGTAGACCTCTCAAAACATTTTCTCCCTCTTTGTATTCTATTTCATTTATTGATGTTGGTGAATCAAAATGTTATGAATAAGAAATTTAGGTGGATACAAAGGATCAGTGGGAGTGAGGAATGAAAGAAGAAATGGACTCCTTGCTGAAAAATCAAACTTGGGAATTATGTAAGTAGCCTATAGGTAAAAAGGCTTTACCAAATAAATGGGTTTATAGGCTGAAAGAGGAAGAAGGAAGTAAGAAAAGATTTAAAGCCATATTTGTAGTTAAGGGATTTTCATAGTAAACAAAAAATTGATTTTGATGAAATATTTTCTTCAGTTGTTAAAATGACTTTTATTTGTACTGTTTTAAGTATTGTGGTTGCTAAAGATTTGCATCTTGAATAACTAGATGTGGAAAATTCCTTTCTCCATGGGTATTTTGAAGAGGATGTAAATTCAACAACCACAAGGATTTGAGGTTAGAGGTAAGGAAAAAATAGTGTTTAGATAGTTTATATGGCTTGAAGCAAGCACCTCAATAATGGTATTTGAAATTTGATAGTTTTATGGTTGAGCAAGGCTATAGTCGATGCTATTTTGACCATTTTATGTATTTTAAGAGGTTGGATAATGATACCTAAATTATTTTATGTCTATATGTTGATGACATACTTGTAGTAGGGTCTAACATGGATCACATAAGGGAGTTAAAACATTAGTTTGAAAAATATTTTTCTATGAACTTGGACATGGGGGTAGCAAAACAAATCCTTGGTATGATAATTTTAAGAGATAGGAAAAATAAAAAATTAACTCTATCTCAATCTAATTATGTTGAAAAGGTGTTGCAAAGATTTTATATGGAGAATATAAAAGTTGTTAGCACACCTTTGCCTAGTTATTTTAAATTGACTAAGGAGATGTGTCCAAAAATGCAAGAGGAGGAAGAATAAATGTCCAAGGTACCATACTCTTCTGTTGAGGGTAGTTTAATGTACACTATGGTATGCACGAGGTAGGATAGTGTACATGCCATAAGAGTTGTAAGTAGTTATATGACTATTCCCAAAATAGAGCATTGGAATACGACTAAATGGATTCTCAGGTATTTGAGAGGTATATCTAATAAACATTTATGTTTTTGGGGATCTAATACTAATTTAAAAGGTTATGTTGACAAAGATTTAGTAGGTGATATTGATACCAAGTGGAGTACCACAGGTTTTGTGCATTGAACAAGACAACTAAGAGGGGGGGTGAATCAATTGTAGCAAATTTCACCTTTATAACATTCATCGGAACTTAGATCAATCACAATTCCTAACTCTGTCAAAATGATTAAAAATTAAGTGCAAGTGCAAAAACTAAAAACCATCACACAAACATAGTAACACTAGATTTATGTGGAAAACCCAATGAGGGAAAAACCATAGTGAGGATTAACTCACACTATAGAGAATATCAAAATCGATTACAAAAGGCTCACTATTTGAGAAAAAAGACTCACTACCAAAAAAAGGACTCACTGTCTAGATCAGGACTCACTGTCCAATAGGGTTAACCACCTGGAGGGCTCACTACCATAGGGATACAAATAAGATAGAAGAGATATGTTACAGAGAGAAGACAATCTCAATGCAATAGAGAAATCCACCACAATTTGCTCAACCACTTGCAGACATGCATAAATGATAGAGTCCACCTTTAGCTCACTACATCTGGGAACTTAGTATTTAGGCTTTGCACTGATTTTCCACACTCACATCCACTAATTGACATCTGATTTGTATCTATCTACTCTATTTCTTTGCACTTATCTATTTTTTCTACTTTCACCACTCGCTCATCCTATATTTATACCATCTTCAAATTTGAAGCATATACAAAGTTGGCCATCCATCATTAAATTCAAATTAGGTCAGAACCAAAACATCCTAGGGTTGAATTAGAATGAGGAAAACCCAAACAAATGCTTGATGAGGACCCAAATAGATCCAAACACGCTTCATCAACTTCGAAGGTAGTGTTCAACACAAGGTCGTCCAAACTAGTGTAAAACATATAGAAAAATTAAGCACAATCCTTCAAGATACCAAAATTATCTTCAACATGATCATAAAAACTTAACTCTAGAACCACAAGTCATAAGACTTAACCAAAGAGAAATCCAAACCAACAACATTTATCCTAGACCTCAGCCAAATACACAGAAAACCACAATTCACAACTGGTGAACATAACTCACACTATACAATGAATCATAAACCAAAAATATGGATATAACAACTTCCAACAACCATGATCAACATATCTAAACCACACACACATAGAAACAAATACCGGAGAAAAACTAAGAGCAACCACTGAACGCCTGCAATCTTCCTTCAATAAAATTTTCTCAATATTCTCAAAATTGTGGACAAAGATTTTGGCACCCACAGTTCTCTAAAACTTCTAGGGTTTTTCACCTAATAGGAGAGCGATGGGCCAAAATGGGCAATGTCCCCACTCAAAACTAATTCAAATATGAATGAAATATGCCTAAATGTAATAAAATGATAAAGAAAATGAATTATTAATGTAAAACCTAAGAAATGCAAGTTGTTTGAAAGCACATTGTGATATACAGAGAGATAGATTAAATGCAATAAAGAACAAGATAAATATGTTAAAATAAATTGTGCACCTAGAAACTGATGAAGAGAAAAATGAAGACTGTATATGTCTCTAAAATTCTAGAAAATCTATTTTTCTAGTCAACTAGGACACTTACGCCAAGCTGGGCGACTTAGTCCCAGATTTGGTAAACTGCTTTGAAGCTCGTTTCAGCCAAATGGGTATCCAAATCTACAAAAATATCTGAAAAACAAGTGAAGAGGGACTAAGTTGCCACTGTTGGAAACTTAGTCCACTTTGGCATTTCTGGAAATCTGAAAGTGGAAACAAAAGCCCTCATTCTATACTTTGTTTTCTGATGGAAACTCAGATACAATTCTGTAGAAACACCTGCAAAATAGAGTCTAATTTGATTTTTAATGGGGGATTTTCCTTGGTCAAACCCCTAGTTGGTATTTAAACCTTAAAAGAGATAATGAAATATGTATAAAACCCTAGCCCTAAGTGTGTCTAAGACTAGGAAGTCTGAAAATAAGATGCAACCCTATTCTAACATGCAAGAACAAGATGCATAAATGAAACTAGAAAGATGCAAGAATCATTCAAAGAGACCCTAAATCACATTATAAATGAATCTTAATAAAATTTCCTTAGGCTAAAAATAGAGAGGAAATGGAAGATGGAATCACTTTGAAAACAAGTCCTAAGGCTTGATTTGATGGCTAGTTGCATCTCCTCAACCTAGATTTCTCCATGATTCTCCATAGGCATCCATGATCAACCCTTGACAATGCAATATATTGGGCAAAAGGTGAGCTTGAAGACCTACAAAAGCCCTAGCTTTCTGCCCTAGAACTTCAACTTTGTTGTAGGCAGACTAATAAATCTTCTTGTGAAAGATATTCAACACTTAACTCTTGAATTTGTTTGTTGAAAATGACTTAATGTTGTGAAAAATGACCTAAAATCATATATTTATAGGAATCAATACCTAATTATTCATTATTTTGACATCACAGGCCGACATCCATAAAAAAATTGAATTAAGTCGGTGATTTTCCTTCTCAAAATTGAAAAATCCCCCAAAAGGGACTAAGTTGCCACCCTGGGTGACTTAGTCCCACCAAGGGTTTTTGAGGTGGGTTTCGTAGAATTTGAATCATTTGAATGTTTTTTGTTGGGATTTTTATGATTTGTGAGTGGAATAGGACTTAAAGTCCAAAATAATGAGTCTTAGGGGCCTATAAATATATTTTTTTAAAGGGTGATTAATGCAAGGGTGTCTAAAATGGGACCAAACTAGACCACAAATTGTACTATCTCTAAGGGAGTACAATTTTTGTGTCCAAAGTTAGCCCCCAATTTAGTGCCCATATGATTTTACATGCATATGTAAGCTAAAGGACTCTAAACAGTGCATTTTATTTCATAAAAGGACACTCCTTCAAAAGATGGGAGAATGAAGCCGCCAGTGTAGTTATCTACAAAACCACAACATTAGGAACCACATCTTGCAACAAAAATTCATTAGTTGTCCAAAAATCCTTTTATCTAACTTCTAGAAATCAAGTTCGAGGGTAGATGTATGCCCCCCTTGATTTTGCTTGTTTTATAGAGGTGGAATCAAGGTAGAAAACTAACCACATTGAATAAGGAACATCATATTGTAGGACATATCCAAGTGCCATGTCACATAACGATAGACAATTGATGATGTCAAGTATGGAATCACGATTCCAACACATCAAACAACGTTGAAAATGAAGTTCACTAGCACTTGTTATGTTGTTTTGAATAAAAAGTACTTTAGTAACTCTTAAGATAGTAAAAACCCTAATTTCATACATAAGAGTGAAAAGAGTTAAAAGGGTTAAAAGTGAAGTAATTTGTCACTTACTTTTTCATTTTACCTACTTTTAGCATGAGAGTGACAAGAGAATATGGAAATATGTCGAGCATACGAGGCTACACACTTGCGAGACTGGACGTGCTATGGGACCAGGTGGCACACGACAAGCATCATCATGAGGTGAGCCAATTTTGCTGCCTGTGCTTTGTGATTATGCAATTATTTAATGATTTTTATGCATTTCTAGGTTAATTTAGGATCTTGGAAAAAAATTTCACAAAGTGTCCCATTTGTTTGCAAAGTGTCCCTTTTGTTCGCAAAGTGTCCCATTTCTTTGCGAAGTGTCCCAAAAGGGTTCTAAAGTGTCCAGGGCCTTTAGGAAAGCACACTCGATGAACTTTAGTACACTTTCTTGATGAATAAAGTAAAAATTAAAGATATTAGATGGTTCATAGAGCATATTTTTGTGTTTTTGATAGGTACCCACCCGTTCACGGTAGCGTCTAGGGGGTAGGTAGCTAAGTTTTTTGAGAGATTTAACCCCAACACTTACATCAGAGGACACAAAGCACCTATAGGTTGTGGATATATACTGGGCATACCTCATGCCCCCATGAGGTACCATTATGCTATGTTGATGGCACTATGCGAGCGTTGGGATGTAGACGCGTGCACATTCCACCTTCTGACAGGTGAGATGTCGATTACCCTGGAGGATGTACACCACATTCTTTGAGTTCCTATTCGGGGGGAGCGAGAACGCTTCTAGAGAGACCACACCTTCTATGAGCAGAAGGCCGATATGCAGTATTGTCTGGATGGGCCGACATTGCATAATGAGTGAGTGAGAGGGAAAATTGACCTGGCGATATTACTATATTCATGAGCCCAAGTTGTGAGATGGATCATGATGCATACAATGGCACTAGTACTCATCCCGAATGGGCAGGAAATGCACCTTGAGGGAGAACTAGTTCACTTGATACATGGGATGACAGAGCACCAAACAATATATGCCTAGGGGCACTGTATCCTAGCACATTTATATTATGATCTTGGTCGATTTGTTTTATGAAGGTAGATAGAATGGTGCACTACACGCTTCTATAGGTTTGGTGCCTAGAGCATATCAGGTGTACCAGACCTGTCAACTTCCTGTGTGCTATAGTATTGGGGTATCCTCGGGCCTTCAACTATCCTCTACGGCAGTTATGGCAGTACAGGGATTTACATTTTTGGAGAGTGAGATTTGATTGATTGGAGGATGAGATCTTGTGGAGACCTTACCAGCTAACATTGCAATGGTTAGATCACATGAGAAAATTGAGGAGACTATAGTTAGATAGATTTTTGGTTGGCCAACATGATCACATAATACATCCCTTCTACTACGATCAAGTCATGCGATAGTTTGGACAGATTCAGAGACCACCCAGGGCACGATCCTTTTTTAGGAGGTCAGTGTGGAGTGCCCAAAGACTAGGTGATACAATGCATCTCACTCTAGACCATGCTGTCGAGAGTGACTCTAATTTCTTAGATCACAATCAGCCTCCAGTCTTCGACGCAGACGACATCAGTGCCACATGGGAATATGAGGAGTGGTCGATAATATCATGACTAGCTCCTGTATATCTGATTGATGATCCTGTTGGAGATGTAGGACCATTGCCAGATGAAGGAGATGATAGAGAGGATAGGGCTAAGGAGACATGATACAGAGTTGTAGACATATTTACTAATGTCATTGATGATGAGTATGATGAGGATGCAAATCCTAACTATGATGGACAGGAGGGAGAGGAGGATGAGGATGAGGACCAGGAGGAGGAGGAGGAGGAGGAGGAGGAGCCACCCCTAAGTGAGAGTGATGAGGCAGTAGCTAAGGATCGACATGAGTGGGGAGATCCCTCTCCCATTCGTATGACGAGATCACGAGTAGCGGCTGCAACAGGCATCAGTACCCATAGTCATGGAGAGGCTAGCACATCTTCCATGCCCCCTGCATAGGACAATGTTGATATTGCTCAACCTATTGAAGATATAGGTGATCATATTTGATTTTATGTATATACTTTAGTGCTTATGCTCTTTATATATATCATGATATGTACTAATTGTGTATTGTTTCTACCTTGCAGGAGCTACGAGAGATTGGTCAGATCTCTACCATCAACCAACTACAGATATAGTCCAACATCCATTGACAAGGAGGAGATGGAATCAAATTATGTGCCCCCACCTATTTTGGAGCAGGATCCAGAGTCACTCAGGACATTTGTGAGATTACATGTAACATATGAGAGTATGAGGAGACAACTCCATCAAGCCGAGATTGCAAGACAGTCATCCCAGACTCCAACAGATATTGAGAGACTAGAGGCAGAGGTAACATGACTATAGGAAGAGAGGGATTATATAGCAGGGGATCAACAGGTGGCCCTTAGACGGATATAGGGCTTAGAGTTTGCACTTAGATTCGATGGATTGCCATCATGATCACATATGACCATCTCTCGATGTCCTGCTACTGGGTTATGAGTACTAGATCCTAAGGGGTTGAGTACCTATAGACCTCAATGATATTATATATTTTGATGACATGTACAAAAAACTTTTTGATATATATATATATATATATGAGCATTTGATATTCTATGACTTGTCTTGATGTGGTTGAATGTTAAATAGCAATGTGATTAATTAAATAACCTTTGTAAGATTATTTATTTAATTGATGTCTTCATGATTTAACAAAGTGTATGTGATCTAATTAAAACTTATTGCAATTTCTTTTAGATACGATAGGATGATTAAGTATGATATGATAAATTAAATGTATTAATGATCTAACTTATCATAACACACAAGATTAAATTTGAATAGTATGAAACCTAAAGTAATTATAAAAATAAATTAACTAATCACTTTAGTGCTCAAGACATACGCATAATTTGTTTTTCAAGAATGAAGCAATGCAAAATCATATAGGATATGACCCAATAGCTTTAACAACACTTCTTTATCATTCATACTATTCAAAGGGATTAGACATAATGCCAACGTAGATGCGCATCATTGATAGGTTCCTTAAGGGGTGTGCCATCTAGTTTTGTTAACATGTATGCACCAGACCCAAAAGTTTTGTCAATGATGTATGATCCTAACCAATTAGAACTAAATTTACCTCTTTCATTTGGGTCATCATTGACATTGTGCTAATTTGTAGATAGAACTAAGTCATCCTTGTGGAATGTTTGAGGGATAACAGTGAGATTATAATGGTGATGTTTCCTTTTGTAATAAGCTTGAAGAGGTTCAAGAGCGTTAATACATTGTTCATCGAGCATCTCAAGCTAGTGTAATCTTTGCTTTCTATAGTGTGTATCATCAAAAAGTCCTTGAAGAGTGATTCTTAGTGTGGGAATCTATAACTCAAAGGGAATTATTGCTTCACTCCCATAGACAAGATTATAAGGTGTGGTCCCTGTGGAAGATCAAACACTTGTGCGATAAGCCCAAAACTCATAGTGTAATTGTGTGTTCCAATCCCTATGATGTTTATTAACAGTTTTCTTCAAGATTTGTTCAAGGAATTTATTAGTTGATTCAATTTGATCATTAGATTGTGGGTAATAAGGTGTCAAAAAATGATGTTGGATATTAAAGGTCTCCAAGAATTTGTTCACATCATTATTCTTAAATGGTGTACCATTATCAGAGACTAACGTAAAATGGAGTCCAAAGTGAGCAATAATGTATTCTAGGATGAAACGACATATCACCTCAGCTATTGTAGATCGAAAAGGAATGACCCCTACCCATTTTTTGAAGTAATCAGTTGCAGTGATGATAAAGGTGTGTCCAGCAACCTCCAAGGAGGTGAAATGTTTCCTATAATGTCTAATCCCCAAACCAAAAAGGGCCATATCGGAACTTGAGTTTGAATTTCACTAGTAGGAGCATGATGAAAAAATTGCTATGTTCCTAACATTTTTGACATTTTTGAACATAATCAAAGCAATCACGTTCCATTTTTTCCAATACTACCTGATACAAATATGTTTTCGAGCCAATGTTTTCCCTTCAAAATTTCCACCACAAGTACCTTCATGGGCTTGGTGAAGTGCTAGAGGTATCTTAGATTTGTTTAAACATCTAAGTAAGAGACCATTGAATGACCTTTGATACAAAACATCGACGAGAATTATATATTTAGATGCAAGCTTACGTAAACAAGCACAAAGGTTTTTAGTTGTTGGCTCGAGAAAGGTAACACTTTTCAAATAGTTGAATATTGTATAATACCATTCACTCAAGTTTTCCTTATTTGTCATTAAAAATTCTTCGGTTCTTTCGTCGATCAAAGGTTTCATGATTGGGTGAATAGTAAATGTGATTTTTTTTGAATAATCTTAAGGGGATATAAGAGAGGCGACACTTTCCATTGCATCCACAAGCCGATTATATTTTTGTGGGATGCTATCAATGGTAAATATCTAAAAGTTATCTAACAAATGCATGATAAGATCCTTATATTTAGACAATTTTTCATGCTTTGCTCAGTGATATGTTCCATTTATTTGTTTAATTACTATTGTGAGTCACCAAAGATCTTAATATATTTGACACCCATGATCAAAGCAACACACAACCCAACAATTAATGCCTCATACTTAGTTGTGTTATTCGTACATAGGAAATTCAATTGATGCGTCAAGGAAATAGGCTTTCCTATGGGTGAAATTAAGATAACCCCAACACCATAGCCTGTTCTACACTTGGATCTATCAAAATATAATTCCCATGCAAGAAATTCTATTGTCAACACATTGTCACCAGGAAAAGAGTCATTGCTACGTATTGCTAGAGGAGGAGTGTAAGCTAGGTGGTTGATCAAGACTTGGCCTTTGATTGCTTTCTGTGAAACAAAAATAAGGTCAAACTCGGTCAACAACATTATCCATTTAGCTAAATGTCTTGATAAGTCTATTTTATTAAAAAGATGTTTGAGAGGATCAAATTTTTTCATGGCTTGTATTTCCACATTTAGTAAATAGTGTCACAACTTACTAGTAGTGAATAGAAGAGCTAAACATTGTTTTTTGATTAGTGTGTATCACATTTCATAATCAATTAAAGTTTGACTAATGTAATAAATAGGATGTTCTTTACCATTGTCATCTTGCTGAGCTAATCATGCTGCAAGAGCATGGGCAGATGCGGCTATATAAAGGATGAATGGTTTGTTTGGCATAGCGGGTTGTAAAATGGGTGGAGTTGCAAGGTATTCCTTTAAACTTTCAAAGGCCTATTTGCAATCCTCATTCCAATCAAAATGCACATCCTTTTTGAGGAGATTTGTGAAATGTAATGTTTGATCAACTAAGGAGGCGACAAAACAACAGATGGCTTGAATTCTTCTTTGTAAGGTGCACAATTGGGAAATGTTTCTAGGAGGTGGTATGTTGATTATAGCATCAATTTTCTTTGTGTCAACCTCAATGCCTCTGTGAGATATGATAAACCCTAAAAGTTTTCCACTATCTACTCCAAAGACAAACTTTTTTGGATTTAGTCACATGTATTTACGCATCTGTTCAAACATTTTTCGAAGGATAGTCACATTGTCTTGTGTTGTTAATGATTTGGCTAGGATGTCATCAACATAATCTTCCAAGATTTTATGTATGTAATCATGAAATATCAATGTCATTGCTTGTTGATAAGTTGTGCTAACATTATTTAATCCAAAAGGCATCATAACCCAACAAAACATTTCCCAAATAGTTGTGAATGCTATCTTATATTGATCTTGTGGGTTAATAAAGATTTGATTATAACCAGAAAATCAATCCATGAATGACAACAAAGCATGTCCAACAGTTGAATCCATGATCATGTCAATATTAGGAAGGGGAAAATCGTCCTTTAAGGAAGCTTTATTCAAGTCACGAAAATCCGTACACATCATAATACAATTATCATGTTTAGCAACGGTGAAAATGTTTGAGATCCAAGGAGAATAAACAATAGGTCGAATGAAACCTATGCCAAGGATTTTTTAAGCTCTCCTTTAACAAGCAAGGCTATCTTATTATTCATTTTTTGTATCTTTTGTTGAATAGGTTTAGCATTTTCAGTGAGGACAATGTTGTGTGTTACTATCTTTGGATTGATTCTTGGCATGTCTGAATATTTCCAAGAAAAAAATTCAGGAAAATCATGAAGCAAGGTTCTAGTATCCTCTTGTTCTTCATCATCAAGGCACTTCCCAATCTTAATGACCTTTTCTTTAGATCATCTATATCCATTGGTATATCAATTGTATCTCCTAAGGGGAGTGCATTTGACTTAGGAAATTTGGGATCATATGGTTCCATGCTTGTGTTTGTCTCATTGGTATCAATATCTTTTTGCTTGGTACTTATCACAACATAGGTAACTTTTTTTCTTGGAAGAGGATGTCTTCTCAGAAGCACCCAACATTTGTTTCAAAGTGTCATCATTATCAAAGTATTCCCATGATGGTGGTAAATCCATATCAAGGAATTCAGGATGCTTTAGTGTGAGATTGATTCTTGGTTTACATGTGATGGTGTTGATCTTTAGTGGTGGTCATTGAGTTCATTTTGTTGTCATAGAAAAAGAATATCCCAAACCAATCTTTGTCTCTTGTGTGTTAGGTTCTATAAGTATGTGAATGCCTTGTTCATTCTTTCCACATCCTTTACCATTGTACCCCAATTGTTTAACAAGCTCATAGCCTTTCCCATAAAGTCCTTCAATTTCCTTTGGGTTAGGTGGATGTTGATAATCTATTTCATCAAAAAAATTTGTGTACATTGTATGTTCTTCCAAAGTAGATGAGGTAGATGCTTGGGAAGAATCTTCCAAATTCTGAGTGGACATAAATGTGGGTTGTTCTTGTTTTTCATCCTCTTTTCATGTGGTTATGTATTCGCCCATAAATGAAGGTTTGAATTATAATGTACCCCAATCATCACCTAACAATTTAGATAGGTTATTCTTCTTGTTTGTTGGTCTCAAGAGGTTCTATGTGAGATGTTGGAATCAATGTGTTAAGAGGACTTGTTCCTTTTTCAAGTTGTAAGCAACTTTCAAGCTCGAGGTCTATTTCAACTTGATAAAATTTGTTGTTATAGACATATTTCATTATTAAATGAAGGGTCAAAGGCACCACATGCATCTCATTAATCCATGGTCTTCCCAAAAGAAGATTGTACGAAAGATTATAGGGCATGACATGAATAGGAGTTTGCAAAGTAGCCATTCTGATTGTAATAGGTAAATTAACTACACCAAGCGGTTGCTTTGTGATATTTTCAAATCTTCTAATAGATAAGGAATCAAGTTTGATTTATGATTCATCCACATGTAATCGATATAGGAGCTTTACACTGCACACATTAAGGGTAGAGCCATTGTCAACAAGGGTCCGTTTGATGCCTATTCTATTGAATTGAGCAATTATCATAAAGGCCTCATTTTGTTTCCTTAATTCTAATGGAGGAAGCTCATGTTGTTGGAAGGTAATGTCTACATTAACTAAATTCATTCCTTGTATAAGAGCTACCACATCATTTGTGTTTGTACTAGGAGGAACCACTATTTGTTGTAATGTTTTTTGGAGCATAGAGTGATAGTTTGGTGAATTTTGAAGAAGGTACCAAAGGGATATCTTTTTGGGAGTGATCTTAAGTTGCTCAAAAAGATCATACTCCCTTAATCAAGGAGCACTAGGTAGTATAGAATTAGGAAAAGGTATGGAAGTTGGGTTGGTTGTTGTGGTTGCATATTATTTCTAGTGTAATGTGTATGAGCAACATCATGCTTAGGTGGGTAAAGGGTAAACTTGGGTTTAGGTGGAGGTTGAGGTTTATGTGAAGGTGGGTAGAGGACAAGTTGAGGTTGAATTACATTGACATATTTTGTTTTAGGTTTCTCACAACAAACCTTAGTGGATGTCTTTTGTGAGATGAAGTCCTCAAGGGCTTCATATAACATGTCAAAGTCATCACGGCTAAAAGGTTTGGGAGGTAAGTTATCATTGGTTGGTGTGGGTTTGTCATCACAAGCCTTAGCACTTGGATGAACTTAGAGAGAGGAAGCCCTATAGAGCTTCATCTAACTTATCCAAGTCATCACTACCAAAAGGTTTGGATGATATAGTTTTTCTAAAGTGAATTATAGTTTTTATTGTTTCATTTGATGTTTTGAGGTTTTTGTTTGCATTTTCTGATGAATTTGATCTAAATGAACTAGGAACTAATGCTGAAAATGAACAATGTAAAAATATAATGCTATCCATAATTGCCATTAAAGTAAATGATGATAATGCTAATGATTTGAATGTAACAAAAGATAACTGAATGGAAACAAAAAAGTAACTGAAACAAACAGTAACTTAAGAAACTGGAAACAAAATTCTAAAAACATTGATGCAAAATGTGTACTGGGACTAAGTTGCATCATCTTAAATAATCTCATATAAAGATCTATTGTTTTCTTTAGTTCACCATCCTTATTCCTTATTTTAGATAGCTTTAGGAAAAAAATTCTTATATAGGTAATCAGACTTAATTTTGTAGAGGATATGATCATGGAAATCAACTAAATTTACACCATTAGGAGAATTGGGTCATTATTAAAAAAATTCCTAGATATTTTGATTCATAAGGTTCAATTATCTTAGCTCTTGGACTAGTAGCCTAGTATCAAATATTTATTATTAGGCTTCAATCACAATGTTAGATTAGGTAGATTTAACATCAGAAGGTACACAACCATAGGGTGATCCAACAATACTGTGTCTCAGTTTTTTCCCAAGATAGACATTTACATCAATATTTTTAACCGAATCTTTATCTCCTGAGACCTATAATAGCTAAACCATTAAGAATTTGAAGATGATAAGAACTAGTGATTTGTGGAAATTTGTGTGTAGATTCTAAATATTTTTAATTTTTTAAAATTTAAATAAATCATGAATATTTCAACATCTCCTTTAATAACTAGTTTTAAAGAGAAAACAATATTTTCAAAAAGTAACGTTTGTGTTGTCCAACATAACTTTTTTTGTAAAGGATAAAATTCTAGTTTTTGAAATATAGATTCTCAACATCAATATCTAGGGAAAGGATTATTTTTCATAAATTTTGGTTACATATTTTTTTTAATTAATTTTTGAAGTCATTGTAACTATAATTTGGACGTATGTGTGTCATCCAACATAACTTGTTGTGTATATATTGATGATTTTTTTTGTGAAACAAGAGCATCAATACCGAGGGAAAGTTTATTTTTTGATATATTTTTACAATATTTTACTATTTTTCAACCTCTGTAGAATGAAGAGCTTAATGTTCAAAGAAAAACCTATGTTTAGTAAAAATTGAAAATTAAATACATGATAAAATAAAAACATATAAAAACTATACTTGTTGGAAAGATCGTTTCGAGGGATACGATCTTGCAAAATATCTTGTCAAGTTAAGCTTATCTCAAGGTCCAATCTAGGATTTGAATCTGAAATTTCTAAGGAAATTGAAATGATAATATTTGAATTTAACATATGTCTAATTATTATTTTGTTTAATTTATATGAGTCAAATAATCAAGCTCAACTATTTATGTTATCTTAAAGTTTTAATTTATTGAGCAATAGTTTATTTATAATTAGATTAAGGTAAAAATAAAAGAGGGTAGTCCTATCATTCCTCTTCATTTGGTGAATTTTATTTAATAATTTTGTTTTCATTCTAAGAGAAAGTTTCACAAGTGACAAAAACATTTATTTTAGTGCTTCAAATTTTATGAATCAAAAAAATTGATATCCTTTTATCACATTAAACATTTATGCACACATATTTTTTATATATACCATATTTGGGGTAAAATTTTGTGTAGAAAGGTGCATATCCAGACACTTTTACACTCTATTTTTATGTCATAGTAATTCAATCTCCTGGATACATGATTATAGTGCATGATTTGACTCTTTTAGTGTAATTTTTATTGAAGAGCTAATCTATTACTTGGATATGCTGCATTACATAATTCAATTCTAGATTGATCCAATTACCAATACTGTATTGATCTTGGATGTAATGGTTATATAAAAATTATGATGCAGGAGCATCCTGGGTGAAGCACAATCAACATCGACAAAAAAAATTCCGGTTTGGTTTTTGTTTTTGTTTTGGTTTTCCTTCTCTTGGAAATATCAATTTGGTTCAAATTCCACTATGAGTAGATGTGATATTTGATGGATTTAATTCCATTTATTATTGACCAAAGATTATGATGTTTACTTTTTGAACATTTTAAAAATTTAATGTGAAATCAGTTAAATTAATTATTTATCCAATTGAGGGAAGATGAAATTGAAAGGTCAACAAACAAGTAGAGTGAAAAGGAAATTTTGAATTTGAAGATTAAAATTAAAAAGGGAATGATTCATATTCCAAGATGACTTAAGGGAATTCCATCAATTTAGTTCAATGAGGCTATTCAAATTCTATTATACTAAAAAATGAAAGGCAACAGTGTTCAAAATAACTCAACTAGTTTAGGGAAGGAGATGGCGTCCCTATGTAACAAAAAGGAAGAACATAAGACCACACAGGAGGTGGCACATAATCAATTTTAGATATAGAGAGGGCCATAGATAGTAAGAAAATCAAGGTAAGCATCGTGTGTTGTGGTGAAGTAATGCGGGAGAGTGGTAGAGGAATAGTGATTTGGGTGAAAGAAAAGGAAGATGCAAGATGCAATGTTCACACACAAGAAAAGTAAATGGTGGTGTGGCATAGAAAAATGGACGCTTCTTTCTTGACATGGGAATAATTCGTGATAAATTGGACTTAATGAGGCCTTGATTTAGTGTTGTGAGGCATTTTATGCATCCACACTAGGTCTTGGACCCTGGAAAATGCATTTATCGATGTCTTGTGAAGGTGTTGTAAAGTGTTGTAAAAGACTTTCACGCTTTTCTAGACTTAATGAACCCATCTCCCCTTAGTTCAACATTATAAAATGCATTTAATTGCATTATCACATCAATATAGAATGCTTGTAAACTAAATTTAACTTTTACCTAGTGTTGCAATGTGTTTTACACATTCACATTGGTTCTTGTGCCTTTCTAGGCTATGTGGACCTCATTTTAGTGTTGTAAAGTGTATTTAATCACACTTTCACATTGAATTATGTGTCCCAAGCCCTAATTAACCTTTGCATCATCATTAATAGGAACCTATTACCCCATATTATGCATCCAAGGCATAATTTGATGAAATACCTAACAAAGTCACTATATAAACCTAATTTCCTCATTCCCCAACAACCCAGCTAGAAAATAGGCCCCTTTGGGACTAATTTTCCATCTGTGGTGAATGAGTCCCTTGTAGGTGGCATTGATTTGAACAAGGTGGCGAATGAGTCCCATTTGGACCATTTTTTACTTTTGAGTGAGAAAAATTAGGTTTTAAGTTTATTTTTAGGGAAGGAGATGGCGTCCCTGTGCAAGAAAAAATAGGTTTTAAGTTTTAAGGCAAACCTCCATGCCCTAACATCCAACATTTCTCTTTCTTGTCTTGTGTTTTTGTAGATTTATACATCTTGGAGGCTTAGGAATCATTAAATATTACATTAAAAATATTGTTCAAGTCATCTCTTCATTGGATAAGTCAAAATACCCACAAAAAGTCACTTTTAGGCCTAAATTTGATAGTTTTAGAACTAGACACCTAAAGAAGCAGAAAGTGTAGACTGAAGGTTCCTATTTCCACCTTTGAATATTCATAAATTCAAAAGTTGACTCATTCGCCATGGGTGGTGAATGAGTCCCATTACTAGGCCTAATTTTGGTTTTCTACATTTTTGGATACCCATTTGTCCAAAACGGGCTTCAAAATAGCTTCATAGATCTGGGACTAATTCGTCCAGAATGGAAAATGAGTCCCACGAGGCTTAAAAATCAAGATCAGCAGCATTTTAAAAGTCATTTATAGCAATTTTATAGGTGCACTTCTTCAATTTCATTCATTTATGTTGTAGTTTACTTTCATTTCTAGGTGTTTTTGCATTACACAATGTGTTTTCAAACATTGCACATTTCATTAGTTTTGCATTCATAATTAGTCAATTTTATCAATTAACTGCATTTAGATCATTTCATTTAGTCATAATCACATCATAGATTCCTTAGTTTAAGTGAACCACTTAGATTTTGGGTGTGGGATCTATCTCTTTCCTTCAGGTGAAAGACCCTAATTAAGCAAAAGAGACATAACATTCCTAACCCTAAAATCTTTGGTTTAGGTGGGAAAACATACCAAAATTCTAAGTGATGGGGTGATTGAATGCTAACATGGAGTGTGAGGGAAGAATGAAAGTCTCGACTTGTTTAGAAATGTGCAACTAGAAAAGATCTCAAAGCCACAACATATTAATAGATGAGAAGTAAATGCCAAGTTTGATGGGATGGCGTGCGACTAGGTAGGGAAATGTTGAGTAGAGGTAACAAGTTGAGGTGTTTCTGAATGAATGATAATCTATGCAAGAAAGCTATAAAGGAGGCAAGAGAATAAAGTGTGGGCATGATTCAAAGAATCCATATCGAGGTTGTAGGTATGAAGTAATCAAGCCAATGGAAGAAGGAGTATTTATGTGCGGTTCAAAGAAATTGCACTATATGTTATGTGTAGTATGTTTGATATGCATTAAAATATTCTTGAAGATAGAAGTTGTTTGAAACGAGGGAAAGATTGGATAGCTGATGAAAAAAATAGAGAAGAGAAGGAAGTGGAGTAACAAAGATGGCAGAAGAACACAAAAAGAGACAAGATGAAGTTATCTAAAAATTGCAATTGAATTATTTTTCATGAAATCTAAATAAGAAGATATTTTATTTCTTTTTTAATTTTTAATATAAATTGAGCAATTATAAATCGATTGTTAATTTGGCATGTGTAATTGTCAAATTTGGGTAAATTTTCTATGAAGTTTGTTGTAATCTAGAATTTGGGAGTTGTGTTAGAGAAGATTTTTTTTTTTGTCTTCATCAAATTATGTCTCTTGATACTAGATTTAAAATTTCTACATTCTAAGACCCCACCATTACCTATATGAATGCTAACCATTATTTCCCCTAATATTATATTTCAAATTTCTACATTCTAAAGTTCGCATTCCTAATATATAACCATCACCAATCATAATGCTAACCATCACATCCTCTTTAATATTAGATTTTAAGTTTCTATATTCTAAAGCTCACATTCCTGATAGCTACTCATTACCCATTAACATGGATGCCAAAAAATTAAATTATGTATATAGAGTTATATATTTAAATGCATTATCTTAAATCATTTACACATCATGGAATCAAAATGTATCTCTTAATAACATTCACATAATCCTTTCATAACTACATTAGTTATCAATAGCTTCTTTTTCATACATCAACAACATACCTTATCTCCTTACAAGAAACTAAGTTTTGTATATTATGAAAGTGAACTCTAAAAAATTCTCTAGTGAATTTGAGTTAGTGTAAATGCAAGTACCTATATATAGTTAATATGAATCCATTACAATAAATTTAAGACATAAATTCATCGTTAAACTCAAATTTAAATGTAATTTTTAGCTATATTTTTAATATACATAATTAAAGTTGCAGATATTAGGAATTATTTTTTATAGTACTAGATTTTAAAAACTAGTTGGATAGGTGTCTAAAAATATATAAAATAATTGTGTTTAACTCTCAATTTACTTATAGAAGTGCAACCCTAATATTCAAAATCATGGAATTGATCAATCTCTATGAGTTGTGGAATTTAACCTAATGTATGGGTTTTAACTATAACTCACAAGATTGAGTAATAAAAAAAAAATTCTAGGAATATCTTTCCTTGACTTAAGTTATATGTTTGAATCTGAGAGGAGATTGTTGGTGTTTATGAACATATTTGAAATTTATTTAGTTGTAATGGTTGCATTCTCTCTACCCAAACCCCTAGTTGGACCAATTTAACAATATTGGAAAAAGCATCTGAAAGAAAAAAATGGAGCATACAATTGATCTAGGATTATGCAATTTAAACATTTAATGCTTTGATAATGTCACTATTTAATACTCTAAATAAAATTTAACTTTAAAAACTCCTAGGTGGTTCATACATTACTTGCAGATGGTCTTAAAATGCATGATTGAGTGTATTTAAATAGAATAATGTAGTAAAAAAATAAAAAAATGTGTGCTAGGTCAACATAGGACAACAAGTTAGCATGAATTCAATGACATTGAATTTTAATTTTAACTTTTAGAATTTCAAGACCTTCAATTTCATGATTGTGAATGTAATACCCCACCGTGTCGGTTGTTCTGAACTTTTGTGTGAGTATTTGTGTGTGCTTCATTGATTGCTGTGTTATTTGATTTTGTGGAAAATATAATATGTTAGTAATCATGTTTAAATAATTAATTAAATTATAAGTGATTTGCAAAGTTATTTAAAATATGATTAGAAATTAAAATCATAATCAATTAAGTTAAATCAAATGATTTAGAACAAATGATCAAATTAATCTAATTCGCTAAAAAGTAAAAGTGATATTATTAGATAAATTGATTTAAATTGTTGAAGTTAATAATCATTATGAACAAAATAGTCTTGAAAAGATAATTATTTTAATAAGAAATTTAAATGGATAAGGAAATAGGAAGCTGAAGTGTTTTAAAGCCAAAAATGAAACTTCACCTATAGAGCATTTGGAAGTCGAAGAGAGCTGGAGAATATGAAGAATAAATAAATAAAAGTTGTGGTAGTTTGCAAAAATATTAATGGTGTTTTGAAGAAAATTTTGTAAATAGTTGTTTTTAATTATTTTAATATGCATGTGTTTATTTAAATTGATTGTGGAAATGATAAATAAATAAATAAATAAAAAGCTCAATCTTTTGTGGATTCGAATGGATTGGAATTTTAATTTTAAAAAAGAAGTGACTTTTGGCATTCGCTAAAAAAGAAGAAGAAATGGAAGAGACTTTGGTGTGAGATTTTATTTAGAGGATTTTGTATTGGAAGGGGGGTTGCACTCTCTTGGGAACAGATTTTGGGGAATTTGGCAGTCATCTTTCTGATATAGTATTGCGTTCTTTTATTCTTCTGAGAATTCAAGTGAGGATTAAGATTTAAGTTTGAGGGAGGATCTTGGAGCTGCTGCTGGAAGGTTTGGATCAGCAAGAAGGATAAAGCTTCAACAGTTATCTACAGGCGCAGGACGCCAGGTTCTCCTTCTTCTTTTAAATTATTTTCTTTATAGCATCAAATGAAATAAGAATTCCTTGCTGTGAATGAAATTTTCTCTTGAATTGAAATTTAATGCTTGTAGAAAATTCTCGAATCTTTAGAAATGCTTTGGACTGTTTTTCAATCAGGAAAGCTTTACTGGGGTGGGACTGTTATTGATTTAAAGTGAAATTTTGTTGGGATTCTAGAATTGAACAGTGTTACTATAGTTTTGTGTTAAAAATAATAGTGAACCAGTAAAAGAATAAGCTCATGACTGTGAATTCGAGGTTGTGTAAATTTCCATTTTGTAGATAAATTTTACAAATATATTATATGTTTAAATATTTATATTGAAACAGTAAATTGTACAATTGAAATTTATTTCTCTGTGAACCAGTAAAAGAATAAGCTCATGACTGTGAATTCGAGGTTGTGTAAATTTCCATTTTGTAGATAAATTTTACAAATATATTCTGTGTTTAAATATTTATATTGAAACAGTAAATTGTACAATTGAAATTTATTTCTCTGTATTTGAAATATTTTTGTATGCAATATATATGTATATATATATATATATCAGATATATATATATATATATATATATAAATGTATACACATATATATATAAATGTAAAGATAGCATCAAAAGAAAAATTTAATTAAGATTCAAGTTTCTGTTGTATTATATTTTTTTTGAATTATTAAAAATAAATAAATAATATTTGTTTTGAAAATTATTTGTATATATATATTTATTAAACTTATTTATTCAGATTCCACTGATTATTTAATTTTGTCAAAATAAAACATTTTGTTTCTTTTTTTAAAATAAAACAGAATCTGTTTAAAATGGAAATAATAATAAAATAGAAAGAAATCTGTTTTTTGTTATTGATTTATTAAATTACCAACTATAAGAAGATAAGTTAGTAGAAAAATCAATTTATGAATATATGGCAGCATTGATTTATTTAATTCTTGTTTTGAGTGAATATTTTGAAATAGAAAAGAATTCCTATTAATTTGTTAAATTGTGAAATTTGATAGGATAATATAGTAGAAGGGCAATTTGTGTATATATATATATATATATATATATATATATATATATACATATATATATATATATATATCAACATTGATTGTCTAATTCTTATTTTTAAATGTGTATAGGGTGGAAATAGAATTTAATATAAAATTGAATAAGTTATTTTATTTATGAAGTTAAGTCTTGTAGATTTGTTGAATTCTTAGAAAAGATTTATTCTCTTTCTACTTTCCTTCCTTCAAAAGAATTAAAATATATAAAGATATAGTGGTTTTAAAAAGGTATTTATTGTGTGTAAATTTATTTAGATAGATTTAAGATTTTGAGGTGGTAAGTTCTAATATGTAGTTTAAAAAGGTATTTATTGTGTGTAAATTTATTTAGATAGATTTAAGATTTTGAGGTGGTAAGTTCTAATATGTAGTTTGGGTATTTAGAGTATGGTTATTATTATTATCATTTTAAGTATAACAGATGGTCTTAAGTGGTTGGCGCAATTACTTTAAATATTGGAATTGAGTGTTAAGTTAGTGAGATGAAGGGAAGTGGAGATAATGTTTAAATTTATGTTTTGTATATAAGTAGTTATGAAATGATAATGAATTAACTACCCAATTATTAAGTAGTTTACCATTTTGTTGATAAATGAAAGGGGAAATTTAAATGTATGGGCATGATTAGTGATTGGTTAGGGTATTCTTGAATTGGATAGTTATTGGTGAATGGGATTTTAATCTTTTGGAAAATTGACTTTCTTTATATTCATTTAATGGTAGATTGTAAGCTCTCTTTATGGATAAGTCTTTTAGAATACTTGTGATGATTATCATGAATTGTTTTAGTTAATTGAGTAATTCTGTTTGGGGAAGTTGTAAAGTTATTTAGTTCTGGTTGTTAATTGATGGGTTATTAAATATTGCTCTTGTTTGAATCTTTGGTTGTTGTTTATTATGCGAAGTGATGTGTGGTTGAGTATTTAAGGTGTTCTTAAATTTGGTGCCTTGGATGCCTGGTTGAATGCTTTTACCTTTGATTGTTGAAGGATGGTTCCATGTTGGTGTGAATACCTTTGGAGGTTAGTTTTGATTTAAGGAATCCTTTGTCATTTAAATTTGTGTTGCAATGTAATTGGGAACTTGTATTTTTGTTGGTGAATTGTGGGAGGTTGATCTTCTTGGATTTCTGATTTATTTTGTATCAAAGTTGTTTATGTGGTTTGGATGGGGTGGTTGATCTTATTTTAATGTATTTGAATTGAAAATAGATATGGTGGTCTTGCAATTATTGTTGTCATTGCTATGTTGTTGTTATTATGAAGGTGATTTGCGTACCATCATAAGGGGGTTCTTGTGAGGAGAAAATTGAGGTCTCCCATGGAATGCCTAGTTGGTGGCTTTTGGTTTCATTAAGTGATTTCGTGAATTAAAGGTTGATTTTCTTTTGCGTTTTCCTTTTTGAGGTGACACCATTGTTGTTTTGTGGATGGTTCTTGATGAATCTTCCCTTTTTATGGCTTTTCTGAGTTACTCTCATATTTGAGGAAATTTTATCCTTGTGTTGGATTTACTGGAGAAAAAAACTCTTGTTGCTTCACTTTACCCTCGTTTGTGGGTTTTCATTCTTTTGGCTTCCAGAGGCTTGAGTTGATTGACAGTTGATGTTCTCTCTCTTTATGTGCCCTTGATGTAGCAAGTGTCTTGGTTTCATGATTTTTGAAAGGGTTGTACAGGAATTGTTGAGACTTTGATTATGTATTTATAGCGAGATGGGTAATGCCTCGCAGGTTTCTCAGTTGTGATCTAATATTCTTGTTATATTGTACAACCCTTGGTTTCTTGGTTTTATGTTGTTGGGTCTCTAGGGAGAGTGGCTCCTCGTGGGGGCCGACGCCCCGCTTAAGGGGAAGGGCTCAGGATAACCCACGAGTGAGTTGGTAATCAAGTGAAAACCTAATAATTAACTTAGGTGGGTTGGGTAGTAATATCATTACAAGATTTTAAAAATGGATGCCTCGTCTTCATTAGTGCTTCCGCAGACTAATGGAAGACTGAGAAGGCCGTGGTAGGCAAGGTCGTGACCTCGTCTTCACGAGAGGTCTACGGCTCCGCATGAGTCACCCTATGGACCGGCGCCTCCAGTTGGGAGGAAGAGCACAGGACAGCCATAGATGGGACCGGCGCCTCCAGTTGGGAGGAAGAGCACAGGACAGCCCATGTAGGACTATGCGATGACACTCTCCCCTAGTTGCCCATGTGTTTTACTTTATTGAGTTCCTCTGGAAGTAGGTCGTGGGAGTTGGTTTAGATTGTTGATATATGGATTTATTTTGAGTTGCAAATATTGTTTTAATACATCTTTAGTATATTTTGTGGTCTTGTATGATCTCATTTATATTGGAATTACGATCTTGTATTTTTATAGTACTGTGATATGATGTTACTGTATTGTTTAATTGCATTTTGGAATTGTATTATGTTTATTAATTCAGTTTGATTTGGAAGTATTTCATAATCATCCTTTGGTTACTTTTTATTGGTCATTGCTTTGATTTATGTGACGAGATTTATGATTTTAAGTTATTTTAATGACTCTTGGATGTTGTTGATTATGTCTTTGTAATTCTTGAGTTTTATGATACTTTTGTATGGCGTTGAGTCTTGTGGTTCTCTATTTGGATGTTCTTGGTTGCGGTCTCTTTCTTGTTAGCTCCTAGCACGGGGGGTGGGTCTTCGGACTCACATGGTCGGGTGGAACGTGCTAAGCACCCCATTGGGTCCCCAGTCGAGGATCGAGAGGTGCGGATTGGTGCTGTTGCAGCAACTCCAGAGTTGTATCCGTCATGGAGCCAGTTTTCATCTATTCATTGTATCATGATTCTTGTTGTATGGTTTCCATGCATATTGGAAACACTTTTGTATCATTGTACTTCTTGAATATTGTATTGTAATGTAACATTAAACTTTATGTGGCTATTGGCAGTTGTTATTCAATGTGTTGAGTTAATTATGCATATGTTGTATTTATATAGATGGCTTCTTATCAATGATTATCATGTTTGTGTTACATTTGTTAATATTTATCTTGTTATGGATTATATCTTTGGATTTTATTCTTTATTGTTGTTGTGTGGATCTCAGTATCGTAATGACTCCTCGTGTACCCCAAGGGATGTATGTGTTAATGAATCTGCTTAATTGAAAATTCATGTTATGACTTAATGTGTTTTTCATGTATGTTATGTTTACCTTTAAAAAAAAAAAATTGTGCTGTAATTATTGTTTATTTGTCCTTTGGGGTTCGCACGACAGGGCGTTACAGTGAAAATTCCCTAGAGCAAGTTAGCACCCTTAAATTTTATCTAAGGTGATAAATGGGGTATCTATGGATCATGACCAACTTTGGAGATGAGAAATGATAGGAATTGGATAGGATAATGTTGTAACGAAATTTCATGTAGGAAGATGTCATATCTAGACTAGTTAATGCATTTAGAGCACTCTAACAAAAATAAGACTAAAAATATTAGGGAAAAATGCATGGGTATGTAATTTATACCATTATGATATTATTTGACTATAATTATTAATTGATTTCACCTATTTATTTAAAATTAACACTTTTAGAAATGAATAAAATTGAAATGGACTCCTCTTGCACCTCTTGTTCTTCTTGCCCATCATCGATTTTGAACAAATGCTCCTTCTGCCCTTCCCACTCAGTTGCAATGAACCTGCTACCCTTCTCCTCCCCGCCAAGGTGTGAGTTGGTGGTCAACCTTACTATAGATGTTATGTCATCTGGCTTAGAAGCTACGGTTGCCTCTATGTCTCTTATTCTGGGGACTTTTGTGGGTTCTCTTGCAATGAATGACTCTCTTCCAACTTCATTTTTTGATGTTGTATGGACCAATAAGTTTGGGAAGGGCTCTGTGCATCCTCTATAGTGCATTGGTGTTTCTCTTGTTAGTTCTCTCAACAAGGAAGTCTCTAACCACATAGATTTCTACTCCAAAATAACCCTAATCTGTAGGTTTTTCCATTTGTGGCCTTCCCTCCCAAATCTTTACCTATGGATCTCCTTTAGTGGAAGGTATGATGGATATTTATCATTCTATTAGAGGTTTTTTTGTTGTTTGTTTTGGTTCTTCTAAATATAGACATACATAGTTTTAGATCATGGTTTGTGGGAATGAGATTCTCATACCCTGTGCATGAGGCCTTGGGTTCATTCCTTTAAACCTTTAAAGGTACCTATTGATGCTATGCCTATTTGGGTGAGATTTTTGTATCTTCCCTTACAATTCTAGTGCCCCACTACTTATGAGGGAATTGGTAAGGCTCTAGGTAGGTTCTTGGAAGTGGATAATGCTTCAAGGAATTTTACTCATACCTCCTTCACTTGGATTTTGGTGGAGGTTGATTTGTCTCTATCTTTACCTAGTGAAGTAGTGCTGCAGGTTAATCGCTGGTCTTGGTCTTAGCTAGTGGATTACGAAGGTATCCCTTTTCATTGTAGACAGTATTTTTCTACTTGACACTTGGATCGCGATTGTCCTCATGGCTCTCATCCTATTTCTTCCACCACATGGTGGAAGAATTCTCTCTAAGAATATTTAACAATGTACCATGATGTAGACTCTTCTTCTTATTGCAAGGATTTGAGGCCTCCTTCTCCTTTTGAAAAGATGAATAATCCTATTGTTGATGGTGTTACTTCATCTATGGCTTCTACTACGCTGATTTTGGACAAGGTTTCTCGTACTATTGTGTGTGTTGTCTCTCTTGAGGCCATTACTACCCCTTTTTTAGAAAAATCTATTTTATCTATGGATCTTGTTGCCTCGGGCTTGGTTATGGATGCTTCACCTTAAGTAAATTTTGTTTCACTCATTAGTTACTATGAAGGGGATTATTCCCCTTTTGATCTAAATGTTTCAACTCTAGTTTCTAATTCTTCTTGGATAGTTGTGCAACATAAGAAGAAATGTACTTCTAAGAAGTTCTTTGTTTTGATTAACAAGCCCTTGGAGGAAAAGTCATTAAGAAAGGGGTATGATGAAACCATGAACTCTAACACTTGAAATAGTTTTGGTGTTCACGGGTTAGCTTTGAAGTTTATGCCTTAATAGTTTGGAAAGACAAGCATACAGTAAGAAGAAAGCCCGAAGGTTGACACTCAAAAGGGTTAAATTTTTTGAAGGAAATTTTTAGGCATTATATTTTAATAGGAAGGCTTATGCCTTACCGAAATGATGGTATGCATGACAAGAGTTAAGGGTGAATCTCGACACTCAAAATAGTTTCAGTGTTTGCAGGTCGGTGTTAAGGCTTACGCCTTAATATAAACCAAGGAAGGGGAAAGAGGAAACCCCAAACGCTAACACCTGAAATGGCTTTGGTATTTGTGGATTCATCCTTAAGGCTTATGCATTAACCATTTTTTAAGTATTTGATAAGAAGTATGTTCGAAGGCTAACACCCAAAAGGGTTAAGTTTGACATGCAAAGGATTGTTTTGGATAACGCGGGTCAGTTGGTTGGCTTACATCTTAACACAAAGATAGGTAAGCAATATGGGGGAAGAGAGAACCTTGACATCTTAAAAACTCACACATGTTTTAGACTTCACGCTTTGGTGTTTCAGAGGTTAGTGTGTTAGTTTGCGATGGTGTAAAGGAAGAAAAATGGTAAAGGCTAAGGCCAATGGCTGAACCTTGATAGGCATAAAAGGGATTGGACATTGTAGTTTGGTCTTGTTTCTTGAGTCCTTCAAAGCATGTAAATAATGAGGTAGAAGGTAAAGGGTAAGGTCGATGTTCGAACCCCAATAGGTGTAAAAGAGATTAGGACATATGTGTTCAGAATAGCTTGTTAAGCTCTGCTAAGCACTTCAAGTAGGAGGTAAGAGGGATTAGCGATCATTGACCACCGACAAGCATGAAGGAAGGAGTAATTTCACCATTCTACAAATTTTTTACATTGAATTGGGTTGACCAATATGGGTATGCATGTGAGAGACACGTGGCAAGAGATGATTGCTCAAGTGAATGATTCACATTGTTGCTGTGAATCACTTGAAGATCTATGGTTGTATTAAATCAAATAAAAATAGATGGTTGTGTTTTAGCAAGCGTGAGTAAATGAAATATGCTAGACCATGACACAAATTTCAAGATTGATGGTTTACATTCAAATATTGTATTTTGTCGATAACTAGGAAAAGGGAAATATGGCATATAAAATTATATGTCAACTCTAGCTACATCCTTGCAAAGGAATTGAGGAAATGGATGCAACCATTAATGCAAAGGTCAACTATGGAAGGAGAGGTAGATCAAGTAAATAAAGATTGGATTAAATGCAATACAAACTCTAATTGGAAAATGCTAGAAAATAGCCAAGACAATAAATGAGTTTGGTGGTGTTTGGCTCAAGGGAGGTGATTTTTTGAAGAAGTGAGGAGAGTGAAGATGAACAGGGAGAGTATTGAAGCAGTATAGGGAAAGGGATAATGTTTCATGAGTTTTCATGAGCTTGAATCATTAGTGGCTTGGGAGGAAATAAAAGGGACAATGGGTAGAGTAAGGAATGAGTGAAAATAAAGAGGATTGTATTTTGAGAAGTTTTGGGGTGGAAGATCGAAGCACGAGGCTAGTCACTGATTAAATCTAGGAGATCTCAGATGGGTAAGGAGAGAGAATGAATTTGAAGGAAATAGAGAAATCGGTGGCTAGGCATGTCACTTTCTCCAAGTGGTGGACATTAAAATACATAGAATCACACTAGTATTTTAGATTTCGTACATTGATTTTAGTGGGGGTAATCTATGGGAGTTTTTGTTTGTACCTAGATTGTATCTATGAGATTTTTAGAGGTGTAGGTGGATAATCTTACTATAAATTAATTATACTCATTATTTATTAGGAATATCTATGGTATGACCAGTAAATTTTACTACTGAGTAGTAGTTACCATTAGACTTTTAGGCTTAAGTTTAAGTTAATAAGTTTTTGGGGAAGGTTGAAAAACTGTGAAGCCTGTTGGTGTAATCTTTATGTTTTAGAATGAGATTAAAATTTTGGCTTCCCTTGACCATTTTGTTGGTCTCTAGCTAAACCCTTGTTCATAAGCCATTGTATGATGATTTTAATTTTATCCATAAATGAATAGAGCTTGGGATTCTATGTCCTTTTTAGTCTTCAAATGCCAATAATAATCATTTACATACAAGTGTTTGATGCATAATAACTGGTAAGAATATTGGGCATTGGAATGCTCTATTTAGTAGAATTCATGCATATAAAGGACATTGTAATATGTGCATATAACATTGTATATGATGTGCAAGTTATTTCAATCCGTAGTTTAACCTATTGAAGATTATAAAATATTAGTTTTTTTCTCTTTCATTATGCAATGTTGAAATAATTTGGGTTTGATAGACTTGAAAATTATTACCTATTAACATAATAGTGATGTTCTTCTCCAAAGATGTTTCTCTATCAAAATGACATCGTGTATCTTTATTCTCATATTATTAAGGAAACCAAAATTATTTTATGAGTACAAGATATGTACAGGTAGCATGTAACTATATGTTATGAGATCAAGGATTTTAGTTTTGTAATTATCTATGCTGAAAGAATTTAGAAGTAGAAAGCATATATATACACATTTTATATTATATATGTGACCTTGTTTAAAGCTATACCTATAAAGAAACAATTCATTATGAGAATACAATACTTGACACCTATTATCTTGTGGTTGTGTAATCTATGTGCAAAGTAACCTTATTGTATCCTCATTAAATGTTTTCATTTCCATTATGTTGAGTACTAAGTTTTTTTTTTTCAAACTGTATTATTGCATGATCAATTTTTGTCAAATTATCAAGGATCAATTCTCTACCACATCTGTTGTTAACATATCCTTAATGAGTTTTCTGATCCTCAACTTCATCTAAATGGGCGGTATTCGACTATGAAACTGTATGGGGAAATGGACCCTAGAAACAGTTGCATACCCACTTATATAGTTTATAGTTAATGGAATAGAAACGTAGGATGAATTTGAGTAGATAATTGAGTTCAACATATATTGGTGTTATTTGGATATGATGGTGTTTGAGATAGAGTCATCTTTCAAACATAAGATTTATACCCCTTGTGTGAGCCAAGCAAGAAAATGATGATTGAATTGTCTAGAAAGATTTAATATGTGAATTATCTTATTAACCCATCACTTTGTAATCTTATTAAGGTTATATTGTGACCCTTGGATTTGTTTGGATTAAAACCACAACTACAATTATAATTACCTATTTAAGTTATGATATGGTCACCTTCATCCTAGATCATACTTGGTTATCTTATTTTGTCACATGGTCCTTATGTAGCGTCATAATTGGGATTGTTAAACATTCTTCCTTATAGTGAAAAGGAGCCCTTATAAATTTACTGTTGTTGATTATTTTATGTATTTACTATATCGTTGTGAGTTAGTTGTGAGTTAAACCTTGGTGAAATTTGATTGTTGGTTAATCAAATATGAGTTGGAAGAACTTAGGTTTTTGAACAATGGAACCTCTATGCAATACATAGGCAAGACCATCAGAGATGAGCCCCCGAGGAATAGGTATGGCCCCTAGGTCTTGTTCTCTTTTTATTACTTTGAGATTACTATTGATATATATATATATATATATATATATTATTGTTTAACATGTGACTTGATTATGTTTTAGATTTTAAATTAGTTACTAGAACTAACTAAGTCTATCTCGATGATGTGGATTTCATGTCTCTTCTAGAACCCGACCATGATTGTCACAACAATTGTTTATTTGACAGAAGGATTGAAATTGAGTTGGATAAAATGAAAAATACTGTTAAAATTATAGCCGAACAGAACAATAGGATGGCAAGACACAATGCCATCATTATCAATGCCATGACTGAGAAATTGGACAAAGCTCAACAGGGGTCTTTGGTGGTTGATCTGGAAGAGGTCAATGATAAAAACCAGGATGAGGATGTTGGTATTTCAAAGAGAACCAGGGCCAATTTGAAGAGGAAGGCTCCTCCTATGCCGCAGATGATTCAAACCTTCAAGAAGGGAGTTCAGGACATGTAGAACTTGGAGGTTGAGACCGAGTCTGTTATGAAGACTCTGGGTTAGTTGCGGCTGGTCTTTTTGTTGTCTTTTCAGCTGGTTTTTTGTCTGACCCTCCTGGTCTTTTGCAGGTGGTTGTTGCTTATTCTGGTTTTTTCCTTTTGTGTAGCCTATTTTTTCTGTTGGACTTTTTAGTCCTTTCTCTTTTGTTGTAAACTTGGTGGTTTCGGGTCCCTGTAAAATCCGTTTTTTCCTTTATCAAAAACAATTGTTTATTTGACCAAGTTCTTATAATTGATTGGTTAAATGTTGTTATACTTTCATGAAGTGCATGTATAGAAGACAGTCTTTTGTGAATTATGTTAGTGTTTGTGGTTGAAATTTGAAATTTGTGTTTTATCCTTTACTATAATTTGGTAGAAAATTTTGAGTTTTAAAGATTAAATACTATTCTTACTTGTGATACATAGTGTTGGTGTCATCCACCTCCCAGGAGCACCATCTGCAGTAAAACACCTTCACGAGATAGAGAGAAGCACTATGCTATTTCACCATAAAAGAGTGAATAGATTGAGATGATTAAATTACATATTGTACAACATTTTAAAGACATGAAGTATATGGTGGGTGGGAAAACTACCCACACGAGAAAAAACCACCCAGGAGTTTAACCTAAGTTAATCTTAAATACACTAACACATAGTTCTAAAATATGAAGATTAAATATTTTTTTATTTGTGATAATTTAACTACGGGACAATTTATAGTTTAGACATATAGTTCCTCATAATGTTATCATCCACTTTATAAAGACAAAAATATTCTTTATTTATGAGAATTTAGTTAAAGTTTAAATATATACTCTCAGATAATATTGTAATTGACTATCAAAACATATATACCTATTCTTAAATAAAACAAGTATTTTTTAACCTATACTTATATAATATATTAAATTATCATAACTTATTATAAAAATAAAAATTATCAATGCGTCCGTGAGACTCCAACGACTCGTGTTTTATGCTTCTCTCTTGTTTTCAGCTTTTATCTTTGTTCCTCCGTCCCCAATATCAATAACATAACATATTATAAAAATAAAAATTACCGAGGTGTCCCTGAGACTCCAACGAGTAATGTTTTACGCTTCTCTCTTGTTTTCAGATTTTATCTTTATTCCTCCGTCCCCAATATCGATAACATCGTCATTATGTTTATAATCTGTGGAACTTCCTATATTATAAGGTGGAGAAGGGTTGTCGGTACAATCGTAATGCTTTCCGTACGCTAAGTAACGGCGAGCACTCGTAGGTGCTCGTATTCATTCAATTATCTGTGCATGAAGTTGATGACAGTTTGTGTGTCAAGTGTGTTTTAATCTTTGAAGAAAATTAAATCTTTTCTGCATTTTAATATCTTGAAGATCCAGATTTTAACTTGGAAACATGTCCATGGGTTTTAACCTTGTTTATAATGGAGTAAAACAGAAAATAAGGAAGACAATATAGATACTGTTATTTCACATATTTTTAAAAAATCTAAAGATTTTAGATGATCGATGTGTGTTGCAGGAAGCTGGAGATAACAAGAATATCGTTTCAGAAGTGAGAAAATGGTGAAGTTTCAGAAGCTGCTGGAAGCCCGGCTTGTTGCAGAGTGGAGAAATGCTTATGTGAATTACAAGCAGCTCAAGAAGGACATCAAACAAATTAGACAGCAGATTGAAAGCAACGAACACCACCCTGTCACTGACACAGCTGCATTCAATAAACATTCTGCTTGTTCTTCCTTGGTAAATATATATAGAAAGACGGAAGTTCACATGTTTCATAAACATCATATGTAAGATGCATGTGTATAAAGAAACAGTATGTACTTTACTTTTTAGATGTGAATTTCATATGAATTTAATTAATGGGCAGATTATACATCATAAAATCAGTAAAAGCAGTAGCGGTGGTAAGGAGATGATGTATGAAACAGAGTTGGTTTGTGGGCAAACTCCATGGGCAGAGTATGATCGAGTATTCTTTTCCAGGCTCGACTCACAGCTTAACATGGTCAATAAGTTTTACAGAGAAAAAGAAATAGAATACCTAGTTAGAGGCGAACAGCTCTATTTACAGCTGGAGATTCTCGTAGACACAAATCGAGGTCTTGCTACAAGTAAAATATATTAACATTCAACCGATCAGCAGATTGATATAGGTATTTATTTAAACTAATAATATTCAATCTGCTTAAATAATATAGATAAATTTTACATTGCCTTCATAATGAGATGATTCTAGCCTATTATCGTTTATTTTTATTTAGGCAATTAGAGTTTGAAATAGTAATTTTATATTTAATTAGAATATAAATTAACATAACTAATTATCTTCTTTTTCATCAATGTTTGATGTTTAAGACTTGAGACATTTCTATGTACAAATGCTTATGATTTTAAGCTTGTTCTTCTGAACATTCTAGCAGAATATGGAGAGAATGATGGTGGTTACAGAGCTAAAGGCGATAAAAACAACGACGCATATGGTGTGAGCAGACAAAAAGTTGGTCACGCGGAAAAGATGTTACGTACAGCCTTTATGGAATATTACAAAGGACTTACTCTCCTCCAGAACTATAGGTTCCTTTAACGGCTTCCTCTACTTACTGCAACTTTAACTTTTCAAACGAACCAATATAGCAAATATGCCTCGGAATATCCATGTTTCATATTTAAGCCTAATCTATATTATTGTGTGTATATTACTTATTGGTGATATGTTGTGTGTATGTGCAGCTCGTTAAACACTCTTGCTTTTGCAAAGATACTAAAGAAGTACGATAAGGTAATGTAGAGTCTTTCACAACAATGTAATGGGATAATATTTGGCGGAAGCGGAATAAAGATTCTCTTTTTTGTCCTTTTTCTTTTCCCCATTTTTGTATAGGTTACAGGAAAGAGTGTGATGGATACTTATCTAAGAGAGGTGCAATCTTCCTCTTTCTCAACAAGCTCTGACAAGGTACTGCGGCTTCTCGTTATGGTACCCTTACTTCTTGTCTATCCTAACTACAACGAAACATACAATTTAAATAAAACACTTGTTGATGGTATTGAAAAAAATTGTCACAGGTCCCAAGCATGGTGGAGAAAGTAGAGAATTTGTTCACTAAACACTTCAGTAAGAACAACCGAAGACAAGCTATGGCCTCTTTGAGACCTCCTCCCCGTCAGAATTCTAATCGCAATTTTCTTTCTTTAGGTAGATACCAAATATGGGCCTATGTAGTTAGTGAAAAAACCCATTTATGGCTTTCTGTTGGTTCTTTTTGTACTGTCACTTTTTGTTATATTAGATTAAGTAAAATATAAGAATAGTTAAAGAAAATATAAGACCAAGAAACAAAAGTTACAGTCCAGCAAAAATAACACTGTAAAGAATAGCACTGTGCATGGCAGCAGAGAGAATATCACGGAACATGCTAAACTTTTCTGCAAATTCTCTCTTAAATACCTATATACCATGTTTTAGTAACAAGTAATGATAGTTTTTATAACAACTGTTAAAACTAGTTTATATAAGAAAATTTATATATAGATATATATATAACAACTGATATACCATGGCAGCAGAGAGAATATCACGGAACATGATAAACTTTTTTGCAAATTCTCTCTTAAATACCTATATACCATGTTTTAGTAACAAGTAATGATAGTTTTTATAACAACTGTTAAAACTAGTTTATATAAGAAAATTTATATATAGATATATATATAACAACTGATATACCATGGCAGCAGAGAGAATATCACGGAACATGCTAAACTTTTCTGCAAATTCTCTCTTAAATACCTATATACCATGTTTTAGTAACAAGTAATGATAGTTTTTATAACAACTGTTAAAACTAGTTTATATAAGAAAATTTATATATAGAATATATATATAACAACTGATATACCATGGCAGCAGAGAGAATATCACGGAACATGCTAAACTTTTCTGCAAATTCTCTCTTAAATACCTATATACCATGTTTTGGTAACAAGTATGTTAGTTTTTCTAACAACTGTTAAAACTAGTTTATATAGAAAATTATATGAATATATATATAACAAGCCCGATATAGCGTGAGAGAATCTGAACATACTAAACTTTTACGCAAATTCTCTCTTAAATACCTATATACCATGTTTTAGTAACAAGTAATGATAGTTTTTATAACAACTGTTAAAACTAGTTTATATAAGAAAATTTATATATAGATATATATATAACAACTGATATACCATGGCAGCAGAGAGAATATCACGGAACATGCTAAACTTTTCTGCAAATTCTCTCTTAAATACCTATATACCATGTTTTAGTAACAAGTAATGATAGTTTTATAACTTAGCTGACAAAACTAGTTTACATATAAGAAGAAAATTTATATATAGATATATATATAACAATACGATATACCATGGCGTGAGGAGAGAATATCCACGGAACGTGCTAAACTTTACTATATTAAATACCTATATGTGTTTTGGTAACAAGTATTGATAGTTTTACTTAACAGCTGTTAAAACTTAGTTTATATAAGAAAATTTATAGACATATATATAACAAGCCCGATATACCATGGCGTGATATCAATTTTAATGCTAAACTTTTACGCAAATTCTCTCTCTTAAATACCTATACCATGTTTTAGTAACAAGTAATGATAGTTTTTATAACAATACATTAAAACCAGTTTATATAAGAAAAATTTATATATAATTCATATATATAACAAGCGATATATTTTTTTTTCATGGCAGCCAGGAAGTATCAGACATACTAAACTTTTAACGCAAATTCTCTCTTAAATACCTATATACCATGTTTAGTATTTCTCATAGTAATGATAGTTTTTTATAACAATACATTAAAACTAGTTTATATAAAGAGAAAATTTATATATAGATATATATATATATATATATATATATATATATATATATATATATATATATATATATAAAAGTTATTGAAAAAATTTTCATTAGAAAATTTAATGAAAATTTTTTAATATTTTTTCTCTTTTTTATATTTGATGATGGATTATAAAGTGTGATCTGAACTATTGATTAAAAATCTTACATAACTTTTTTAAATATGAAAAAAGTAATAATAAATTACATTGCTTACAAATTATAGTTTAATCATCTTAATTATCTCTCTATAATTAGAATTCTGTAAATATAAAAAAAAAAATAATAAAAAATAAAAATAGTGATTATTTTTAAAATTTATACAAAACAAGTATTTAAATTAAATTAAAATAATATATTACATTGTTTTATAATAATTTTAGTCTATAATTTTTTAGTATTATTATATTATTATAAAAATATATAACAAATAAAATTATACAACCTTTTAAGTTCTATAGTCATAAATTACAATTTAAAATCATTAAATTATACAACAAAGACATGGGTTTTTTCGTAGATTAGACAGTTTTCTTTTGGGTTTCAAATGGAGCATTTCCTTTTGCAGGTCTTTTATTAGGTTGTTCATGGGGTTTGGTGCTGGCACTTGTCTTTGTGGTTTCTCGATCTTATATTGCAAGTTACGTGATAAGCGAAAGCTTTATAACGACTCTAGTTCCAATCTTCAGGTACAATGATTTCTTAAATTTTTTTAAGACAATTCTCTTTGTTGATTTTTTTTTTTTTCATTTTAGCTAATCAAATATTGACTATATCATTATGGTTGTTATTTTTGTAGCACATCAATCCTTCTGTCTTTCCACATTTACATGTATGGTCTTAATGTCTACCTTTGGACGAGAACCCGCATAAACTACGCATTTATTTTTGAGTTTGCTCCCAATACAGAACTGGGAAGCCTGGAAGTCATGATTATTAGTGCTGGTTTATTCACCATTGCTATAAGTTCTACAGTTGCACACCTCCTTTTGTTTCCAAAAGGAAAAATAATTACTATCACCATTCTTTTGGTAAGTTCTTACAAATAAAGATTCCCGTTTACTATGTGTAAATTTGTTTCCATAGTATATATATTCTTTCAATTTCTATGTTTTATTAATAGTTGATCTCACATAGGAATTTTCTGTTTGTTTATGCATTGTAAAGATTGATTGAAGAATCCCATTTGGGTGTAGGTGATTATGGTGTTTGTAGTCCTTCCTTTTGATATCTGTTACAGATCAGCTAGATTTTACTTTATCCATTGTTTATGGCGAATTATGTGTGCTCCTTTTTATAAGGTACTTTTCCATACCACTGACAAGGTAGTTTTCCATAGCTAATTAGGAGTCATTACACTTTTCATTTCATTATTTATGATTACTCATTTGGTTTGAATGGTATGTACCAACAGGTTGAATTTGCTGACTTTTTCCTTGCCGATCAGTTTACAAGCCAGGTAGATTTATTTGTAGACTGCAAATCCATGGTTTGTGTTTTTGGTTTGAGAAGTGATAATATTAGGACCCTATAACATTCCAATCTGTTTTGTAGATCACAACATTTAGCTCTCTCGGGTACATTTCTTGCTACCATGCAAGTCGCATATTGCACAGTAGCCCAGATAATTTAGTATGCTCAAGCCGCTTCATTCAGTTCCAATACATTGTTGCAGTGCTGCCATATTGGTGGAGACTTATGCAAGTAAGTTTGCAAAAAAGCACATCATATTTGTTATTAGCTGATGTTTCTAAATCTAGCAATAAAATCAACTTTACCAACAATTTTCTTTTTTCCGCCTCATATGACAGTGTGTGAGAAGCTCAATGGATGAGAAAGACCTTTCACAAATTGCAAATGGCGGAAAGTATCTGTCTGCTCTTATAGCAGTGTTGATAAGATTTAAGTACGAGAGCAGTTGTAATAAGATTTTCCTGACGCCATTTATAATATCTTCTATCATTGCAACTGTTTATCAAATTTATTGGGACATTGCCATTGATTGGGGTCTACTTCAACGCAAGTCCATGAAGCCTTGGCTTAGAGATCAACTAATCTTGAAGAATAAGCATACATATTACATTGCAATGGTGATTTTTATGAAAACCTAAACTTTACTCCTTATAAAATTCCCATGGTATTGTCTATATTCATTATTGACACGAGAATTCTATGTCATTAAACATGGCCTTACATGAATCACATGTTGCAGGTTGTGAATGGAATGCTTCGATTAGCATGGTTGTATTCAATAATACACGGAGTCAGGCCCTGCGGGCTCATTTATCAGAAGTATATAGACTTCCTTCTTGCAATGGCAGAAATTGCACGTCGAGGCTTGTGGAATTTTTTTAGGTTTGTTCTCTTTGTTTATACTAATTTTTTTTTAATAATTGGTCAGACTATGTTTTATTACAGTTGGATATTCTTCAATCCTCCACACTTCATAACATTTTAATCTTAAGAGAGCTTTTGCATAACCCTTACTATTTCATACAATAATGGAATAAAGAATATTTTAATTATAATTTTATATTTCAGCATTTTTTTTTAAGAAAAATGTTGATAAGGATTTTATAATAATGTTTTGATTGATTTTATAATTTATTGATAGTTAGATTATTGATTATAATCTTAATCTTATTTCTCAGAGTATTAATAAATCTTGATTCTTTGACAAAATCTTTGTTTGCCTTTCAACTTTATCAATAGACAAAGAACCATTTACTACTATTAATTACATTCCTTCTATTGACTTCTCTTCATTTAACTTGATATATAAAATTTATTTTGAAATTCCTATCTCATTGATATAGATAGATTGAAATTATTTAAAATTATTGTATTCTTTTAAATTTTGCGTTCTTATAATATTGTTTATTATGCAGACTAGAGAATGAGCACCTGAGCAATGTGGAAAAGTCTAGAGCAGTCAAAACTGTTGCTTTTGTAATACCCCTCATGTTACTGCTTGATTCTTGTTATTCTCTGTGGTTTTTGGTTTGGCACATTGTGATTTGGATGATATTGTTGTTATTATGTTGTGATAGCTTAGACTGTTACTGATTATATACTCTTATGATGCCATGGATATTATGATGATATTTTATTACGATTGTTTTGATGAAATTATTTGGAACTCAGTAGACTAGAAAATAGTGATTGATGATATTGATGCAAATTAATGTAAATTTATAATGCTTTAGATGATGATATGAATTGGTGAGGGGACAGGTAGCATCACTCGTTCGCGAGCGCCCTGCTACACTGCAAATCCTTCTCACAATGCTTTGTAATTGATTTTATGTATGAATGTATATTGTATATCACCTTGTTGGATGCAGGCTTTGCAGGAATAAGACTCGATTCCACCTATTTCGATAGGTCTGGGCGAGCATTGAACCAACCCAACGGCAGGAAGTTGAATAAAGGTGACATGAAAGTAACTCCATTCCAAGGTGTCAACAGTCTTGTACCTTCTTGATTTGTGCGTCTTGGTCATATTCATTTGTGTTGTTGCATTAGCCTTTGTATGTTATTGTGATTTTATGGTGTATCTGATGTGGTGTATGGTTTTATATTGTGATCTAAATAATTAAGCAATTAATAAAATAAAAACATAAAATAATAATTAAATAAGGCAATGGATAAATATTAGTAGTAATAGTAAAAATATTACATTTATTTTGAGTCTCACAATGGTTGATTTTAATTATTTTAAAATGAAAGTAATTATTTAATAAAGAATTGTGGAGATGATGAATATATATATATATATATAAATAAAAGTTCATTTTATGGTTTTAAACTTATTTAGTTTTAATCAAATGCATGATAAAAGAAAATGAAATATAAATACACAAAAAAGCAACAAAAGAAATTAAGGATTAAGTATTATTTTGATTTATTGAAATGTGACCTCTGGTATTCACGGGAAGAGGAAATTGAAAGGGTTTCCTAAGCATGGATTTTAATAAGGGGTTTTCTTTGTTTGGGGATGGTTCGAATGCTGGAGAAATTTTACTTTCAATCATTTTTTGTCCTTGGTTTCTTTTTCTATTTTTCTAGAGAAATTAGTGAAGAGGAAGGAAGACTTGGAGCTGTTGCTGGAAAGATCGGCAGCAGGGAATAAGCTTCTACAGTTTTCTGCAAGCGAAGGACGCCAGGTTCTTTTCTTTTAATTAATTATCCTCTGTTAAAATAGGAACTGTTCTCTGTGAATGAATTTTTTTATCTAGGGTTGAAAATCAAATAATTGTAGGAAGAAAATCTATTGGGGTTATGGTTTAATCAAAGAATATTTAGCCAGAAATTGGAAATTGTTATTTGTTAAATGGAATTTATGAGGGTTTTTGGGTTGTTGTTTATTGAAAAGGGATTTTGTTGCAATCTGGAAATGAACAGTAGTTTTGTTGTCTCATTTGTTTTAAAAAAATAAAATATACATTTTGTTTAAGGGCAATTTCCTTTCAACAAATTTCTGGGTTGTGATATTTTGGTTCATACAAATATTTTATAAACCAGTTCTTTTTATTTCAATTATGCACAGTGAAATGTACAGTATAAATATCTTTTCCTATTTTTGAAATGCTCAAATTCCAGTGTATATATATATACATATATATATATATTAGATATATATATATATATAAATATATATATATACCCACATGTATTTATACATATGAAAATTTTGAATGAAATTTTAAATTATCGAATTGCTCTGTCGGCACTGTGCATTTAATTTTGAGTTTTATTTATATATATATTTTTGGGGGCTGTGTGGTGGTTCGGCCTCAGCTGTACCCACCACCCCGCCACCGGTACTGTGTGACAGTCTGCGGACTGTCCACGGTAGCCCACGGCCGGGCGTTTGTTTCCGTGCCCATGTGTTGGGATTACATTGTCCCATTTAAATTTATATGTATTTAAAAAAAAAAATTAATAAAACACGAATTTCTATTTGTTGTGCGCATCTACCTTTATTAAGATATATATTTATATATATATATATTTATATATATATGTATGTTTATATATATATATATATTTATATTCGTATATATATATTTAATTATTAATTCATTTATTTGGTTGCACTGATTTAATTGTTGCTGTAACTAATTAATTTTATCAGTAAATATTCTGTTGCTTTTTCCGGTTAAAAATTAAACACAATCCGGTTATATTAGGAATAATAAAATAGAAAGAAATCTGTTTCTTTTGTTATGGATTTATCCAATTACAACTTTGAGAGGATAATTTTAGTAGAGAAATCAATTTATGAATATATGAGAGTATTGTTATTTATTTCTGGTTTTAGTGTGAATATATTTTAGGAAAAGAATTTATTATGGAATCTACTTTGGAATTAAATAAGTTATTTCTTTTATTTTTTATTTTATTCTTGAAATTGAGTTTTGTTGAATTGTTGGGTTCGGGACATTGTTAGTTCATTGATGGGGGAACCCGTTTGTGTTAACACTTTAGCTTCCAGAGGAACCCGTTTGTGTTAACACTTTAGCTTCCAGAGGATTTTGATTTTTATTGAATTTATATCTCTTCATCTTGAGTTTCTGTTAAGTTAGGTATTACGAGTGGGGTGTACCGAGTTTTGAGATTTTGATTATGGTATTTAATTTGCGAGATGGGTTATTCCTCGTGTATTGCTTTTGTTGTTATATTTGGTGTTCATGATTGGAATGGTACAACCCCTATTACTTTTTGGTTTTTATGTGGGGTCTCTAGGGAGAGTGGCTCCTCGTGGAGGCCGGCACCCCGTTTAAGGGGAAGGGCTCAGGATAACCCACGAGTGAGTTAGTAATCAAGTGAAAACCTAATAATTAACTTAGGAGGGTTGGGTAGTAACATCATTACAAGATTTAAAATATGGATGCCTCGCCTTCATTAGTGTTTCCGCAGGCTAATGGAAGGCTGAGAAGGCAGTGGTCGGCAAGGTCGTAACCTCGTCCTCTCGAGAGGTTTATGGCTCTGCATTAGTCACCCTATGGACCGGCGCCTCCAATTGGGAGGAAGAGAACAGGACAGCCATAGATGGGACCGACGCCTCCAGTTGGGAGGAAGAGCACAGGACAGCCCATGTAGGACTATGCGATGACACTCTCCCCTAGTTGCCCATGTGTTTTACTTTATTGAGTTCCTCTAGAAGTAGGTTATGGGAGTTGGTTTAGATTGTTGTTTGAATTGATTTAAATTGATTTATGGTTATTGTTTTGATACATCCTCTGTATGCGTTGTATGATCTCATTTATATTTGACTTACGATCTTGTATCTTTATGATATTGTAATATGATGTTATTGTTTGTTCATTTTAATTGGAATATTGCGTTATGGATCTATGTTGGTACTTCTTGTATGTTGTACTTCTGTTGTCAGTCTTGGTCGGAGTTACTTCTCTGTCACCTCTTAGCACGGGGGTGGTCGGGTGGAACGTGCTCCGCACACCGTTGGGTTCCCCATCAGTGTTCGTTGGCTTCAGTCTCATCCAGTTGAAGAGTTGCTCCAGATGATCTCTTTGTATTTCGATAATTTTGTATATTGTATTCATCCCACATGTTTGGGATTCATGATGTAACTATATTGATATGATGTAAAATTTGAAGGATGTTGTAATGTAGTTATTGACTTTGTAACTTTATTCAGTTATGTGATTTCTCATGGTTTTATCTTGTGATGGAATCTATGTATATATATATCTAATGTGGTCTTCATTAATTCCTTTTGATATCTTATGAGTTGATGTTTAGTAATGTCTATTTAGATATGACCTTGTGGGCCCCAAAGGACATAGTTGATTACGTTGTTTGTATTAGAATGAAATGAATTATATGAGTATGTATATGATCATTTAATACTTAGTATGTCGATTATTTGTTTTGTGTTTTAAAAAAAAAAATATTTGCGTTCTTTATTTGTTTGTTCTTTGGGGCTTGCACGGCGGGCGTTACAGCTTTCCCATTTAAAATTATTGATCAAGATAGATAATTAATGTCTATGTATTATTGAGTAAATAATTCTTATGTATTTGTCATTTATTATATGAATATTTTGATTGGGAGAAAATTATTTCTTTTACATCATTGTACTCATAAGAATTTAAAAAAATAAAAATTTATTTTACATATATATCCTTATTTTAATTTCTTAAATAAAGATAAAATTATTCAATTTTTTTCTATTAATTACAAGGCGTTATACAGTGAAAGCAAACCTATGTCAATAAAAACACAAAAAAATTAATTTGACATGAAGACTAACTTCATTTATGTTTAAACAAATTTAATTTGACATGAAGACCTTCATTTTATGTTTAAATAATTAAACTATTGTAAATTTTGCTCTCACTAAAAAAAGTTTTAATAATTACACCGAGAGGTTATATAGTGAAAGCAAACCTGTGACAATAAAAACTCAACAAATTTAATTTGACATGAAGACTAACTTCATTTTATGTTTAAACAAACTTAATCTGATATGAAGACTAACTTCATTTTATGTTTAAATAATTAAACTATAGTAAATTTTGCTCTCACTAATTTTTTTTTTAATAATTTTAACTATAGTGATATTTTAACTAACATGTAAATTTTGTGTAAAAATTTAATTTAATGTGTCTTTCTAGGATAAATGAGATTTTTTTTTATGTACACATAAAAAAATAACTTATTTTCATTTACATTAAGTTAAAAATTTATATTAAATTTTACATTAAAATTCATATTAAATTTTACATTAAAATTCATATTAAATTTTACATTAAAATTCATATTAAATTTTACATTAAAATTCATATTAAATTTTACATTAAAATTCATATTAAATTTTACATTAAAATTCATATTAAATTTTATTCAAAATTTATATTTAAAATTTTATTTCAACTCATATTAAATATTATTTAAAATTTGTTTTAAAATTTATTTAAAAATTTATGTTAAACTTTAATTATTTAAACCTTATTTAAACTTTAATTTAAACTATATAAATATATACCATAGCGGAGGGCCACTACTCTTTTTTTTAAGATTTAATATATTAAAATTAAATGTTCTTTTTAATTGTTAACTAAAGTTTATGATATTAAATATTAACATTTGTATCATAAAAAATCATAATAAATAATAAATATATTTAAATAAATAAAATTCTATTATACTTTAAAACAATAAATTTTAATAGCATTTAAGAATTAATGGGAATGTTTTTTAGATAATGAATTTTAATGTGCATCCTTTGGTGAATTATGAATTAAAGAAAAAAATTATAAATTACTATGTGATGTGTCAATAATAAAAACTCAACAAATTAAAGTTGATGTTTTGGTGAAGGCTAACTTTATGTTTAAATAATAATGGGATAAACACTATTTTATTCACCTTGATTACTTTTTTTTATGTGAAGAACTTTTCTATTTACTTAAAAATTATTTGATATTTACTTCAATAACTATTTTTAAAAGTAGGTTACTTTGTATTTTATATTAAAAAAAAATTCAAATAAAATATATAAATATACATATGAAAAATGGAAATATTAAATTTATTGAATAGATTGTTTAATATACATTTTTTATATTAAAATATATTTTAATATTTTGCAAAGATTAAGTTAAATAAATTTAATATTTCAAAAATGTCATTTAATTCATGAAATATGTTGACTAAATTTAATATAAATTAAATATTTGAAAAATACCATTGAATATACATATTAAGGTAACATTTTCAATATTAAAATATCAAAATCTACAAATGAAAATTCCTTTATCTACATATTCATATATGAAAGAAAAAAATCTTTCATTTGTTTATCCACCTTCGAAAGTTGCCACACTCAACCAAGCCACATAGTCGTTTACCATTGCTGCTTCTTGCCCGAGCTTTTCTCTGCCTTCACCATCGAGATTATTTTCCCATGAAAGCCATGTCAACTGGGGTGCAACGATTCTTGGTGATGGTGCACAGTTTGGCCCAACCAATTATTGGAGGTGAAAGGTGGGGAAATTTTGTAAAATGGGGGAAAAAAGATTGGATAGGAGTTAAAACCTTCATCATGTGTCATTATGCACCAATGAAGGATAACCAATTCTCAAAAATGGTTCTTGATACAAGATTTGAAGGCTTTAAAATTGAAAACAAAAGGCTAAGATGGGGTTAGATAAATTTGTTTGAAAAATTCTACAAGGATGTGATAAATTTTGATAAAAGAGGTTGTCATTTTTTGTTTCATTGGTTTTGTTGGTCATAGTTAGGGAATTTTCATTTTCCATAATTTTAGGTGTTTTTAAAAACATTTTTTTGAGAAAATGTTGAGGAATTGAATGGTTGGATTTCCTATTTTTGTTACATTTTTGTCTGAGAAAATGGAGAATGTGGGATTTAGAGTTAGTTTGGAATATTTAGTGGCACTTGATGAATTTTGAGTTAAAATAACACCTTGTTTGAAATTTTAGCTGATTTTGTTAGCTGGGTTCTAAAATTTGACGTTTGTGAGTTTTCCTTGTAAATTTGGAATTTGATGTTACATTCATTCAAAAAAAATTAATTTTTATAAGCCTACTTTGTTTCTTCAGCTTTTTTCATCTTTCCTTTTTGTCTTTCTCATATTTTGCTCACAAGAAGCTATTAAGTTTTGCTATAAGGACTCAACTTCATTTAAAAATAAAAATGCTTCTAGCCCAATTCAAGGCATTCTAATTTCAATTACTCGCATGTATAGTATTCATGTGTTGGCATCCTTGTTGAGATTATTTGCATATTCGTATTGGTCTAACAAAAGACTCTGTAGGTCAAGCTTTATGTCTTATGCTTTTTGGTGTCTCGATCTAACAATCTCATCAAATCTAATCTAATCCAAACATGTCACATTCTACATGCTTGAACACTTATGATTTCAAGAAGATAAGTTGATGATTGGTACCTAGCAGAATTATGATATTGATGGTTGACCAAATCCTTTTCATTCCTCATTTTTACTCTTCTCTTTGTTCTTGATGTTTTAGTTATTTCCAAAGCTGTGATGTGGAGTTAGAACTTGGTATCTCGTGTCTATAACGATTTATTGAATTGTGGTCCTTAATTAATAATAATATTTTTTATAATTTACATGGGATAAGCTTTTCAAATTCTATCTATTTGCATATATATATAGAAAGCATATTCCGTACTCTTTCAGTTGGAATTTCAGTGAGGCTCTAAGTACAAGTATTTATGCCCAAATCCATATAAAAAAATTACATGTATCTTAAAAAATTGTGTTGAATTTTGTTATGCTTGAACTATGAACCTTAGTTGAGAGGTAAAATAGAATAGAATAGTTGATTACATGTTAAATAGATGGTCTCGATAGTGCATTTTTATTAGTTGGTTCATATTGTTCCTACTCACATAAAACAATGTATGTTAAATGACCAAATGGTAGAATTTAGAAGAATTGTATTTTGAAAGGAAATCCCACCTTTCCCCAATGAGAAATGAATAAATGCCACTTAAACATATTTTAAATAAAGTATCAATCACTTAGCACTATTTAATTAGCACACAATTGATCATTTTAAGTTTGGCCAAAGTAAATCAAATGAAGTTAGGATTTCATTTATTGATTTGCATGAAAAGAAACTGAAAGAAATGTAAACATAATATTGTATGATTTATGACAAAAGACTTTGTAGGCGAATCTTTATGTCTTCTATTTTTTGGTGTCTTGGTCTAACAATTTCATCAAATCTAATCTAATCCAAACATGTCACATTCTACATGCTTGAACACTTAGGATTTCATGAAGAGAAATTGATCATTGGTAACTAGCAAAATGATGATATTGATGGTTGACCAAATCATTTTCATTCCTCATTTTTATTCTTCTCTTTTCTCTTTCCTTGTTACAAATGGAAACTGAAATAGATTTAAGGGTTTCATTAGGTTGGGGGTCTTGGTTTTACCATTAGGTTCTATGTTTTATTTTTTCATTTATATGAAAGTTTTTAACAATGTTCTCTTAAAACATGAGTTTGAGTGTTTGCATAGGCATCTTAATTTTCATTGAACCATTAAGACACCCCTTGACATTAAACAATAAACCAATTTGGGGATTTTTTGGTTTATTGTTTACACGCATTATAGTATACATGAGGTCAATTGATAAGCTATTTAAAAAATTATTTTGTTTGTGCAATAAAAGTTCTTGATGGAGAAGTGATAGTTGCAAAGAAAATATGCATCTACTTATAGGGATTCAACACAACTAAAACAAAGCCTTTGAATCAGGAAGATAGTAAGGCTCCATTATCAATAGGCTAATGATATGTTTTAAATAGGGAGAGAGGGAGAGAGAGAGGGCGATGTGTACATAAAGAGGGATAGATATGGGGGGAGAGAGAGGGGGTTAGGAGATTGAGATAAAGAGGAAGTTAGAGATAAAGATGGAGATGGAAATGTAGATGGAGATGGATGAGAGGGATATGGAGAGAGAGGGAGAGATAAAGAGAGAGGAGAAAGGGATATATATAGATTCAGAAGAGATAAATATATAGAGAGGGGGGAGAGGGAGAGATAGAAAAATAAATATAGAGATAGGAATTGATATATAGAGAGGGGTAGAGAGTAAAAGATACAGGGGTAAAGAGAGATGGATAGATACTAAGATAGAGATAGAGAAAGATAATAAGAATTTAAATATGGAGAGATGGAGATAGAGATAGATATTAATTCAAATTTTATGCCCAATCATTTTTGTGAGTACCACTAACAACAACATAGGATGTGAATTACTATTATCTTTTTCTTTTTTTATAAATGTTGGATAGTAAATGCTCCAACCACATTGTAATATAATAATTATCTTATAATGTAATATAATAATTATATTATAATGTAATATAATAATTATATTATAATGTAATAGAATTATTATATTAATTCAAATTTTATACCTAATCATTTTTGTGAGTACCACTAACAATAACACAAAATGCCAATTACTCTTATCTTGTGTTTTTTATAAATGTTGGATAGTAAATGCTCCAACCAAATTGTTAGGCATGAAGTCGATTTATTCTGTAACTATAATACAAATAAACTTTCCTTTCATTTGGTTACCAGACTTTTCATTGGATGTCTTTTTTTTGAGGTGATGGAGTATCCCTTGTAGCCATTGAAATCTTGTCTTCAAAATTGTTAATGTTGTACATAAAGAAGAAAGGAGCCAACCTTTGACATCGACATTATCAATATTGTCTTTGTAACCACCATTCTGGTAGGTGGCAGTTATGAAGGCAATACTAATAAAGGAGATGTGCAATGAAAGGGAAAGCCAAAGTTTCCATTCTGGTAGGTGGCAGTTATGAAGGAAATACTGATAAAGGAGATGTGCAATGAAAGGGAAAGCCAAAGTTTCCATTTCATATGTATCCACCATTTCATCATCAAAGTGGGGGGATCTATTCCATTCCAAATCTGCCACTCGGCGGCGGTGTAGCACCGTTATTCCCTTGACCTATGAGATGACATTAAGTTTGCACATATTATACAAAAGGTCCTTTTCAATAGATATAAACTTCAAGTGAAAAGAGAAACTTATAATGATGAACAGAGTATTAAATGCACAGTCATAAAAACAACTAAGTTTGATTATTCATCTGAGAGTAAATCTTTATTAGATTCAATTGCAAAGCTCTAGGTTTCATGACATTGAAATGCTTGAGTGTATATCATTTTAACAATATATTCAAACATTTTTAAAAAACCAGTGGATATATCTAAGTTAGTTGATTTGATTTTTGTTGTGATATTGTTCATTGTTGTTTTCAATACTAAATCTGATGATTGATGAAAATTTATGAATTGATAATAATAGAGTTAAACTAAAAAATAAACTAGCATACATTTATTAATTAAATAAATTAAAAGCATTTGAGTTCTAATAAAATGGAAATGGTAGATGTTGATGTTATGTTTTGTTATATACAAGTTGGTATTATTTTAAATTTGAATGTGTACCCTTATATATGAGAATTGAAATAAACAATGATAGAAACTATAATGAAATCATATATATTACTTTGGAAATTCATGTTAATGAAAATGTAAACATTTTTTCTCAAGTCAAAAGGTGCCTCGATAATGATAACTCTCGACGTTTTTTACATATATTATTAATTAATATATGTATGCTAGTATTATTTCAAACATAAATATCAATTTTTTTATTTTTATATACATTGCATTTTGTGTTAATATCTATTATTATCATATTATTAAAATACTAATTGACATTTAAATAATTCTAATATCTCAAATTTTAAGTATGATTATATTAATTATATAATCATTTGTATATGAAAATTATAATGGTTAAATTACCACATTTTTCCATATTATAAAGTTTAATTATTTCAAACATTTATTATTATTATTTTTTAGTTTATAATAAATCTAAATTAAAGGGAACCTTTAGAACATGTAAAATTCAATTTCATTTGACTTGGTATCAATTTTGATATCTCTTGGCATCTTTTAGATTAATTTATTTCATATATCTACACTAGTAATATCTATAGATGCATATAAAAAGCTATAACATGCATAACAATCCTTATTAGCTAAAAATTGTTTTATAGTGTTATCCAAGAGTTTCATGTTATGTACATAAAACTAAAATATAGTTAACATAAATTTTTTAAAAATAAAATTTAAATTTTTTTATATAAGTATTTTTTTTTTGCTAGATAAAAAGCTGGGTAGGGCCAGCACCCGTTCATATTAATAAAATAGATTAATACATATGTATAGGAATACAGAGTAGCGGACTAAAATTCTATAGTCTGCACGCCAAATCCCTCCACCAATATACCAACTACCTGCTACAGTCCACCTCGAATCCTCTCCAGGGCTCCGACCCTTCACCACTACCACCTTGTCTATCCTTGGCACCAGATTTGTATTCTGTTTGAGTTCACATGTCAACCACCTTGACAGAGCTTAGTTGATCCTTCACCGAGACAAGTCATCAAGAAAGCCGAAAGCAATTTTGTTTCTAACTACCCGCATTCCCCAGCAGTCGCCGTGACATATCCAAGTCGGGGAGACGTCCCATAGAAGACTCCAAGTCACACCGATAGACACCCCGGGACTACATGCCAAAGTAAATAAGTCACTCCAAGTCCATTCGGCAAGACCTTGCAAAATCGGGGAGACGTCCCATAGAAGACTCCAAGTCACACCAATAGTCACCCCGGGACCACATACCGAAGTGCATAAGTCACACCAGAATGTATCCTTCACCGGCCGGTCGGTGAGACAAATACATATCGCCATGACCACCGCCTGAAACCTCCAACTCATATCGATGTGTATATCAAAGTAAATCAACATGTAAGGTCGGCAAGACTAAAGGTCATTCGCCAACACCTTACACCGATACTATAAGTTATACCGATACACATCCTCTGCTCTTTTGGGTTGGCATGACATAACGAAGTCATTGAGACCTCCCTCTGAGGAATCCAACTCTCATCGAAATGACCACTTAGGCACTGGTCGGTAAGACAAGAGAAGATCGGGGAGACCTCAACCCGATAGCCACAACACATGCCGATAAAGTTCCACCTGCCAATGTGATCGCCGAGACATGTGAGAAGTCCTGCCGACCACCAGTAGGATCAAATATGGAAGTTTCCCCGAGCGTCCTTCGCATAACCTCAAGTTGCTGCGACAAAGTCAAACTCTCACCGAGGGGAACCCTTGTTGAAAAAGTCGGTGGGACAAACCACATTCGGGGAGACCTCACCCCGAAAAGATTGACTCTTACCGATGAGTACCTTTTATATCGGTCGGGGAGACAGAGGTCCATTCGGCCAGACTTCCCCCCAATAGTTCCAACTCCTCTCGATGTAAGCCCCCTCTAAACGGTCGGTAAGACATGTGAGCTTCGTTATGACATCCCTTCAACCACCCTCTGTCTGGCCGAGATGTATATTCCGCTGGTCGATCGGTATGACAAATAAAGCTCGCCAAGACCACACAGCGAAAGTGTTGACTCCCCCTGAAAGAGTATTCCATGATGATGCAATTGTAAGGTCGGCGAGGCCGAAGGTCCCTCGCCGAGACCTTACGGTGATAGCGCCCTGTCAGTCCAATCTGTATCCTCCACCATCCGATCGGTATGACAAATGGAAATCGCTGAGACCACTGCCCGAACATAAAACTCATTCCAATAGAAAATGTATATGCACCTGATCGTCAAGACAACAGTGAAGTCCTGCCAACTGCCCAACCCTTACACGCAAGTGAAATTCAGTATATGTTTGATATTCGAATGCACCCCTCATTACAGAAACACCTTAATCACCACGAAGAGCTTGCTTAGACAGCTCGTCCGCCACTACATTCCCTTCCCGGTAGACATGGCTAATTTTGAAATCTTTGAGATCATCAATTAAGGTTCTAATGCTAACCATCCATCTATTAATCTTCCAGTTGGGGGCTGAATTCTGGCGAATGGCATTTACGATAATCAAAGAGTCTCCCTCCAGATGTAACTTCTTCACTCCAAGCTCCTTACCCAGTTCTAAACTTCTCAATGCCGCTCTAACCTCTGCGATGTTATTTGTTGCTACTCCAATGTGCTCCCTGAGCTCAACAATAATTTGACCCTGCTCATCCCGTGCAACACATCTAATCCCGCTTGGCCCTGGGTTGCCTCTGGAGGCACCATCGAAATTTATCTTGATCCATCCCGGATCTGGTGCTGACCACTTGACTCCCTTTCGGGGATCCACCAATTTTTCTAATCTACTGATTCCCATCAGCTTTGGGACCACTAGCCCTTCAAACTTTTTGGTCATCTCGTTGTCCTAGCTCGAAATGACGTTATTTTTCATGTTGAAGGATCTGACTGCAGAGTTCACCACTTCTATAATAGAGGCTTCAATCTTCTTGGCTAGCAGCTCTCTTGGCATCCCCTATTCCTTGAAGATTATGCAGTTCCTTTCCTTCCAGATTTCCCAGATTACTATTGAGGGGGTTACCTGCCAAATACACCCAAAGAAGTCTTGTTTTTTGATGACGAGCTAGCTAACGAACCAATCCACCAACTCCTAAGGAAGTGGGCATGATAGGTTCAACTTGGCTCGTATGGATTTCCAACAAAACCCTGCATATGGACAGGCCAGCAAGAGGTGGTTCACATTTTCTACATGGTTCTTGCAAAGAGGGCACCTCTCAAATCCACTAATCCCAAATTTGGCCAGGCGGTCTTGTGTTAGGATCTTTTTTTGAATTTCCAACTAGGAGAAGACTCCTGCCTTTGGCATACCGAATTTTACCCATAGAAGTTTCTTCGGCCAATGTTTGTCATCCTCAATTGCTTCCCCTATCCTATATCCAACCTTCACTTTGTATTCCCCATCCTTTGAGGCGCACCACTTAATCCTGTCTTCATCTCCTGAGGCCATCCACGTTCTGTATTTCAAAATGTCTTCCAAAATCACCTTCTGAGCCTGGGGGCATTTAACTCTGACAGTGATTTCCACTTCCACCTTCGTTGACCATTTTCACCTACGAACGACCCGTAGTTAAAAACTTTTTTCCCCAAACACGGCTTGTTTCTTCGCAAATATCATCCATATGTGGAAGATACTTGAGGGCTGGGTATCCCTCCCATGAATCCTCCCAGAATGATGCCCGCCTGTCATTGTTTATTTCCCATGTGATATGTTTTGTCACGATGTCTCTGCATTCTAATATGAAGTTCCATATTGCTGAGCCCCTTGGGGGATTCTGAATGGTGAGTATTCTAGTTGCCTCATCCGAGTCAATGTATTTCTTCCTCAGAATTTGAACCCATCGCTGGTCCCCTTTGTTGTAAATGTACCAAACAAGCTTCGCACCCATTGCCAAGTTCATTTGGCGTAATTGTTTCACTCCAGCCCCTTTCACCCCTTGAGGTTTACATACCTTGTCCCAAGCCAATAGTGGGAACTTCTAAGTGTCACTTACGCTGCTCCACAAGAATCTCCTCATGAGCTGTGTCAAGCTTTCTTCAGTAGCTTTGGGTAATTTCATGCAAGACATTGAGTAAACCGGAATTGCCGAAAGGACAGCCTTTAACATCATGACTCTACCGGCCGAGGTGAGCCATTTCCCCTTTCATTTCCCCAGTTTCTTCCTGCAGTTGTTTAGTACTGATTCCCAATAACTTTCCTTATTTACCCCTGCAAACAATGGCATCCCTAGAAACTTTCCAGGGAAGTAGGCTATTTTCAGTCCCGGGATATTTGCTAGGACCCTTTGAAGACTCGGCTGGACATTGAGGAAGAAAACTTTAGATTTCCACCAGTTTATGCTCTGACCCGAGGCTGCCCCATACTCGCTCAACAGTTTCTTGATGCATCTAGCCTCCACCCTAGTCGTAGCCCCAAACAATATAGTATCGTCTGCAAATTGATTGGGTGTCGATTTGTCTATTCCCGGGGCAACTTCTATACCCTTCCACTTACCTTCGGTCCTCAAATGTGATATGCTTCTACCAAGTGCTTATGCCAGATGATGAAAAGGAAAGGTGACAGAGGATCACCTTGTCTGATTCCTCTTGACGATTCAAAGAAACCTTGTGCTACACCATTTACTAACACTGAGAATTTGGGTGAATTGATGCATCCCCTTACCCACTCCACCCACTCTTGTCGAAAACCAAACTTTTTCAACACTTCCAACAGAAATTGCCGATCCACCATATCGTATGCCTTGAGAATGTCCAGTTTGATGATCATACTGGGAGCTCTAGTCTTTCTTGTTGTATGAATCATTTCATGTGCCACTATAATGCCTTCAAAAATTGATCTACCTAGGGAGAAACCACTTTGCTCCTCAAAAATAATTTTCATGAGAACCTTCTTGAGCCGATTAGCAATGATCTTCGTTATTATTTTATAAATTGTGTTGCAGAGAGAGATTGGTCTGTAGTCTCTGAAGTTCTACGGGTCTTTCTTCTTGGGGATAAGTGTAATGAAAGTATGATTAAAGGGGCCCAACACTGTGGCCTTTTTCCTTGATTCCTCGATAGCCCGATGCACATCCTTACCAATGATATCCCATAAGTATTGGAATAATTTGGCCGAGAAGTCGTCCAATCCAGGAGCCTTATTAGCACCAAGCTGAAAGGTGGCAACCTTTACTTCCTCTAGGCTGATCGGCTCGTAGAGCTTCAGATTTTCTTCTCCGCTTATTAAAGATGGGATCCAGTCCAAGAATTCCTCTCTTTCCCTTTTGTTATCCGCAACAGCCCGGTTGAGGATTGATTGAAAATACTGGACTGCTACTTGATTCACCTCTTCTGTGGAATTTGTGCTCGAACCATCCTCCTTTACAACTTCAATGATGCTTTTCTTGGTCCTATTAGTGATTGTCGTTCTGTGGAAGAACTTAGTGTTCTTGTCCCCTTCTTTCAGCCATACTTCCCTAGATTGCTGCCTCCAAAAGGTCTCTTCCCTTACCATGATCTCTTTCAGCTCTACTTTAAGCTTTGATTCCAGCTCATAGGCATTCCCATCCATTCCACTTTGTATCACCTTTTCATTTAGCTTGGACAGAGCTCCTTCAATCCGCTCTTTCTCCTTGAAGATATTGCCGAACTTCTCCCTATTCCAGTCCTTCAATCTATTTTTGATATGTGCCAATTTTTGTCTGAGTGTGTACATATAAGTGTGATTTCCCCCTCTTACTTCCTTCCACCATGTTTCCAACAGTTCATTTAATGATGGGTCCCTGAGCCACATGTGCTCGAACTTGAAAGGTATGCCACCTTTTGGTATCTCAGGCCTTATATACAATTGAACTGGGAAGTGATCTGAGCCAGAGAAAGGTAGGATGCTAGCTTCAAAGGAGTCTGCCTCTGGTCCCCAATTCCCACCTAGGAAAAATCTGTCCAACTTTTCTGCTATATGGGTGAAGCCTTTTCTCCGGTTAGTCCATGTGTATTTACCATTCTTCATATACACTTCCCTGAGCCCCCAATCCTCCACAAAAGCTTGGAAATCCAACTGTACCCTTGACAGAGTTTGAGAGCCCCCCTGCTTCTCAGAGTTGTCTAGGGTGGCATTAAATTCTCCACCCAAGATTATTTGTGTCCCATCTTGCATTTGCATCTAGGCCCCAATCTCTTGCCACAGCTCCCTTTTGGCGTTGGTTGGTGTTGGTCCATATATATTGACAATTAGCAAAAACTTATTTTGACTGAGGATCCTGCATTGGACCGCCATCCAGTTCAGATTCTCCACTACCACCCTGCATTGTAGGAATAGAGGATTCCACAACAATCCTAGTCCACCTGAGGCCCCTGTTGATTCCACAAACAATCCTTCCCACTGCTTCCAACTTCTCATTTTTATTTGTATATCTTCTCTTCCCCATTTGGTTTCTTGTAGCATGACTAATTTTTCCTTGCTCTAATCTATTTGATGCTTGATTAAGCACCACTTGCTAGGGGCGTTTAAGCCCCTAGCGTTCCAAGTAATTAACTTCATACCTCCTCGAGAAGGACTATCTCCTTCCTGCTTCTCAGCTTTCTTTGCCCCTTAGCACTGGCTGCCATTTCTAATTTGGCTTTATTGGATTTGGGACCCCTTTTCTTCTTTGAAGCTAGATTTGGCTTTTTCAACTTTGATTGTGTTTGCTCAATTGTTCTTTCCTCCAGGATCCCTATTTGATCTATCTCAGGACACCCTTCCTCTTCAGTTTATGAATCCTCATCTTCCAGCTCCTCCAAGTCATAGTTTGGGTTAGACTCTGTAGCTTCAATGAGAGCCCTTGGGGGATCATTCTTGATTTCTGCATTCCGTTGTTGGTAGGGATAGTGTGCCCGCTCTAGTTGTGAGTCCAGTTCGTTGTCAGACAGCTGGTCTTGAGGCATCTTCATTAACTTATCTTTGTCCTGCGTTGCTGTCCGCACTTCTTCGTCCATCGCTTGCATGCTACTTACTACCCTTAGAGCTACTATTGATTCCTTACCTAGCATGTCGCCTCCCACAGCTCCCATGGCCTCCCACATACCTTCTGTATTAAGACAGGCCACCTCCTCTCCACACATTTCTATCACAGTTAAGTATCTGCCAACTTTTGTGTTGCCCGCCTCTCTTGATTGCCGGTCCAACGCCCAACAGTCCATCATATGGTCATGCTCCTGCTGGTAACTAACCTTTGAGTTGTTTTCTTGCTCTGGGTGAACCACTCTATCTTCCCTATAAAGTTTATGGGTGAATTTGTTTGCCCTATCAGTCCACACCACCCCATTACATTCCAATTGTCCGTGTGAAATTGACTTGCAAAAGGGGCATAGAGACAATTGATCCTCTCTTTCAATCTTTAATATGCATGGTCCCGCACTAGTGGGGATCTCAATCTGTGAGGGGAGATTTTGGGGCATAGAAATCCCCAAACACATTCTACTGTAGGCCCCCTTGCATCTGTCAATCAGGATTTCATCTATGGATCTTAGAGTGCCTAATTTATTCCCCAGTGCTTTCATAAGACCCAATTCCCAGTATTCAGAAGGCATGTCATATATTCTTATCCATACCGGTCCCTCCTATAGCATATGATCCCACGGGTTAAAATTCAGATATCAATCCACCAAATGGAAGCCAGCACTTTTCCAGTAATGTGGTTCACTATTGAGAGTGTCCCATTTCTCCGCTGGTGTCGGGAAGATAACCAAGAAGTAGTCGTTTGCAAGGGCCCCGATTTGAATCCTACCTCCCCACTGCTCGAAGCACCAATTTTCAATCTCTCCAGCCCCGCTCTTGCCGCTGCCCCACTTAATGAACAGACCTAATTGCTTTAGTTTGTCTGTTTCATCTTTGATTCTCTGCCATTCAATCGGAATGAGGAACGGTGTATTAGGGTTTGCAGTCTTGCCTCTTTTTTCCTTAAATCCATGAGGGTTCGTGCCTCGCCCTTCCCAATTCTGATCCACTCGATTCTTATCCCTTATTCCACCACTTATAGTCTTGTTATTACGCCAATCGCATGTCTCTGCCCTTCCATTAGGTTTGCTATACCAAAACCTGCCATTCCGAAGTTTTCCTAGACCCCTACCATGATCCGTAGGTTGTTCTTTGCCAAGGTTTTTGAGTGCCTCCATTTGGTGCCAACGGTATGTTCTAGGGCGTAGCCAGGGTAACTCCGACCTCCTATACTTCCCAGGGGATTTACCAGTTTTCCTTTCTCTGCTTCCGTCAAAACCTCCCCCCTTTTCTCTGTAGTAGGGGTGACATTTTTCCACCCGTGATCCGTTTGCAAACACCCACTGAGGGTTGTGCCTCCGCCCTACCGGCTCATGTGCGCGGCTTTCACTGCGGTCTCACTTCCCATTGATCCAACCCTGCTCCTGCTCCTGCTCCGTGTGCTCCTGCTCCTTGCACGCCATTTAATAAATATTATATTATTTTTTTATATAAGTATATTATTTTGAAAAGTAAAACTAAAATTACAAAGATAAAATAACTCTTCAAACAAAAATTATGTAAATAATTTAACTAAAATAAAATAATTTTTAAGTTAGAATTAAAATTTATTTGCTTACTAAATAAAAGAATTTAGAAGTAAACACTTTTATAAAAGAAATCATCATACTAACCTTTTTAACTTGATGCATGAAAAAATGACATGTTTTTGAGTTTTGAAATAATATAAATAGAAAACTAATAATATATTTAATTATTATTTTATTTTATTTTTTTATAAATTTACAAATTGTCAATAAAATATTGAAAATAAGGTTAAGTGATATATATATATATAATTATCTAATAAATTTAATTTATTTAAAATTTTTTTTATTTTCATGACAATAAAACCAACCTTTGTATTTTGGTGCTACTTTTAGTAAACATAAAAAAAAATACAAATAATGATTAAAATATTATTTATAAAAATTAATTTATACATCTACAATATTTTTAAATTTTAAATTATTACTTTCATGAGGATTTGTGAGAATGTCAATTTTTTTTATAATTCTACTTTTCTCAAGTTATGCTACATGTTAGTTAAAGTCCCTTATTTGCAATAGCCAAGAGATTTTGATTCTAAGAAAAAATAATTTAATGATTCGACAACCGCTTATTTTAGGATAGATCAAGCTAGAATTTGATGGCACATCGAAAGGTATTATTGATTTCACTAGTAGAAGGAATCAACATTAGGGATTCTAAAGGTTTCTATCACATACAAATATTATTCACTTTAGCCATAAAATAAATAGCGGTGAAAAATGGATAGATATGGTGCCAAGCTTAAAACTAAGATTAAAAACGTGTAATGACTTAATTGCTGAAGATGATTCAAAAATGCTAATTTTAAGATTTAGAATTACTTAAATTGGAAGCATTGTAGTTTGCTTGAGGAAGCCATAAAGCACTTCTAGCACATCTCTAAGATATCCTTTTTTATTATTTTTGGAAAGGCAGCAAGGTGGTTGACACATTTTTAATGAGGGTATCACTCAATATCTCTTTTCCACACTTTTTAGTGAATTTTACAAAAAAAAATTGCCTCTGTTTGGAATGATCTTATTGGATATCTATATATCCCTGTGTATGAATGAATTTATCCCTTTTCTTTTTATTATTTTAATGCACTACCTTGACTTTTCCCTAGTGTAAAGAGGTATTAAAGGTGTTTGTATTTATGCTTGAAATGTAATCCTTGCACTCTTTCATGTATTAAAAAAGCCACTCCTTATTATTGTAGTGTAGAAATAGGTATCCCTTTTACATTTTCACACTTGTTTGGGTCTTCCTAGTTAATTTGGATTTAATTGTGCCTTAATTTAGTGTTGTAAAATATATTTAATTACACTTTCACACTTAGTTAGGGCTCCTTTATTTAATTGAGCTTAATTTTCCCCTTAATTCATTTATCAAGCCTATTTCATCACATTTTCTTAAGAGGAAACCCGACATTAATTAATGTCTTAACATAACACTTCTCATTGAGCAATGTGTGTCCTAGATTTAGGGATTTAGGACCTAAATTTAAATTATGTTTTTGGAGATATTTGAACATATTCAAATCTATATTTCAATGTTGGTTTGCGATATTTAAATTTTGGGAAATTAAGGATACATATCTATAAATATAAGGTTATTTCACTATGTTTAACCTAGAATTTTCAAGAGAGCATTACTATAGAAAAGTCGATGATCAAGATCACTTTCAAAGACATTCAAAGGAAGATTTATTGAAGTTTTATTGTAGAAATCAAGATCCAATTTTCATGTCAAAGTCTTCTTGCATCATGCATGTTTTTGGAGTTAATATGGTGGTGTAGGTTTTATGATCCTATCAAACATTCAAAGCATTATTTCAAGCAAGATTCAAAGTTCAATATGTTAGTGTGAATGGGATTATTTCCTAACTAGATATTAGTTTGACCTATTCACATCATTAATAAGTTTACTTAGGAGTTAGTTTCCTAGGTGGCATTTTAGAAACTAGTATTTAATGGGACCATATCTCATTAATAGGCATGTAGTTATCTAGGAATTTAATATTTCACTCATGCATTTATAATTATGCATTAGGCATTTAATGATTGTAACTAAGGTGGTTACACAACTACCTCTATCCTTGCCTATATAAGGAAGGCTCGTGTACATTTGTAAAGCATTCTAGATCAATTCAACATAGATCATCATTTGATCAAGTTCCCTTCTTTCTCATAGTGCACTACTTTCTTGTTCATGTGGATGCTTTTCTTCTTAGTGATCCATTGAATACTATAGCTTCAATTGGGTGTTTACTTCATATTTCCAACATGGTATTAGAGCTAAGGCCATATAGAAGATTCATCTCATATTCAAGATGAGTTGAGGAGATCATCAAAGGCTGAAAGGTTTTCTCGAAGGGCTAGTTGTCCTCATCTGGGAAACAATTGATTTATGAGTCACTTTGGGTCAGATTTGACTTCGTCGTTGTGTTCAAAAGGTCTAAAAACCTAATGATCACCTACCCATTTGCTGAGATTTGATATCATTAATTGAACACCATCAGACTTTTTTTGCAGTGATATTGTGGGCAGAGTGCAGATCGTGCAAGTGTTGGAGAAAAAAAAAATCTCTCCCCCCCTAAGCAAAAAAATATTCAACCTTTGGTCATCTATCTCATTATAGGTTCTCAAAATAAAATCTCTTTGGGGTTTTTTTTACTTTAGTTGCAAAAAATAAATATTTTCGGGGCTCACTTAATCCCAATTGACATTTTATTAAATCGGTGGTTGTTTATTTAATATTCAATGTTAGCTTCATGTGGATTTTAAAAATTTAAATCGGTATACATTTGAGTTTTGATTGCCATTTGGCAACATCAAAATCTCATCCATCATTCGATTTTCTTTAAATGTGTAGCTTTGTTAGATTTTTTGGAAGGGATTTATTGTAGGTATTGAAGACTTTATATAGTTCACAAGATTAACATTTGCACGAGTCTTCAATATTATGCAGGGTCCATGGATTTAGATTTTGCAGTCTTGTCTACGATTTTGTCAGGTCTGTCACCTCGTTCTTCCTTTTCCACTGCTTGTTGTTATCCATTTTTTCTCTTACTTGTCTACTAAGTTGACATTTACGTCAGGTAGATTCCTTCCTCTCCCATTGTTGACTATCACGCCATCCTTTGCTATACATAACTATGGATTTGTTGGTGACCGATGAATAGTGGGGGAGCCACTAGCGGTGTCGCCTAATACTACTCGATCTCAACCCCGCCGCCATGTAGTTGGAAGTGCGGCAGTGCACTCCAAGGTAACATTGGCATCTAGGGGCCAAATTTCTTTTGCCCTAGGTGTTTGAATTTTGCACCTATTTAGCCTGCACCCCCATATTGGGTAGTTTTTTCTCTACGAAGCATAATGTTTCACCAGGATATCATATTTTCACAAACAATATATCACTAGAAAGCTAGTTCTATGTACTTCACATCCATGCAAAGTATTTTTCTAGATTTTTCTATGGGTACGAATTATAGCTAGCAGAAGTTAGAGCTTCCATTTGGACTCCCGAGCATGTATTTTATCACCATTTTGTTAGATTTTGGAGATTCCAATGGTAATGCAAAGGTGATTCAGAGCTCTATCATTTTGTTCATCCACTTTTTTTAGATTTAGCCCCAAATATTCTCTATTAAGATTTTGCAATTTATGGCATTTGCTTGATAACCTGGACATACTACAATTTTGGAAAGGTTTGTTTGTATTGGAGGATTTATTTTCACTGGCTTATCATATATTAGAGGTTTCACAACATTTCTATTAGATATATTTTCCTCTTGGTAGATTTTGTTTTGGCATACATGGCAGATTCAAGATTTGAGGTTCTTATTCCTCATAATTATCACACATGGAAGGTAAAGATGCAGAGGCTTCTTTGGTCTAGGGGATTGTGGTCTACCTTGATAGAGAAACAACTTGAGTTCACCAAAGAGTATGGGAATTTTTCTCATTGGAAAAAATGTGATAAGGTAATGGGCTTGATTGCATTGCATGTTTTTGATTCTTTGTTCTTCTACATTGAGGGGTGTACTACGCCTAGAAAAGAGTGGGACAAACATAAGGATCTCTTTGGTTTAGTCAGTGATGTTAGTGTTGATGTTTATGACAGCATCAATGACATCTTCTAGCCCAGATCGCACATAAGGAGAACAATTAAATTATATCCTATCAGCTATTTAATTGTTGAGATCAATTTTATGATTGGCCATGTCATTTGATAAATGATAGTTAATATTTGTTAATGTGAAATGGCTCGATCTATTGAAGAGGCACGATTTATTATAAGGTCGACCTATTGATCATTGGATGTGATTTATTGAAGGGGTGTAATCTTCTATGAAGGGTTGACTTATCTTGAAGTGTGATGACCTTTCCACTTGTATATATATTCATCATCTTTCATTTTTCATTCATTCATATTCTTCATAATTTCAAGTTCATTAAAGTGCGAGTTCATCTTCAAGAGAAGATCGATATTGTTGTGGGTTGAGATTGTCATTATCAAATTGCCTCATTTTATTGTTATATTGCATATGCTTGTGGTGCATGTTATAGGCCTTCATTTCAGCCTTTATTGTAAAGGAGACTCTATTGGTGATTCAATATATAAGTGATATATTGTTGTTGGGTTTTTCTCCCTCAAGTGGAGGGTTTTCCCAGGGTATCTGCTATGTCTTTGTGTTGATTTTGAATTAATTTTCTATGCATTACACCTGATCATAAAACTAACATTTAGAGCATTACAGTTAGAAGCTAAGTTGGTAGCCCTTTCCACTGATGCATATGCTACAGTTGAGGATAGTTTGATGAAGTTTAAGTCTTTGCATACTCAATTGGTAGGATGTGGTAAGGATAAAATTGATAAGGACTACATATTCTTGATCTTGTCAAAGTTAAAAGGTTCATTTTCCTATTTTGGTACTTCTTTATACTCTACTATGGATGGACTAGGTAATAATTTTGTGATGCCATCATTTGAGACTTTTTTGAGAGATTGACTAGGAAGCAATCAAAGATTAGTCAGAACGATTCCACTTCAAAGTCTCGTGCATTGCTTTCCGCACCACCTAAGGGGAAAGGGAAGAAGGGTATGTGTAGGGTATGTGTGGGATCATGATGGGCCAAAAAGTCATGATATGATGGGTATCTATAGGGTATGTGGCTAATGACTTTCTTTTTACCCAAAATTGATGAAACAAAAAGGGTTTTTAAAGGAGATTCTCAGCTTTCCACCAATATAAATTATTCTTTACTCTAAATTTAATAAATAATTATTATTCATTTTCTATTTGAATTACAACTAAAGTCTTGATTGATAGGTTGATTGAAAAAAATCTATAGCTTTCAAACGGTATCACATTTTTTGAATCTAAAAAATGTGTCACATTCTATACTTCGTATACTATAGGATTAAAAAAAAATTGAATTTCATGAAGTTTTGACCAAGTTAAGGTGGTCATACATACAAGTTTTTATATTTTTTAAAAGTTGTAATAAAAATTCATAATTAATTATTTACTTGAAAAAATTACAAAAAATATGCATCACATCGGGACATGAGTCATCTACTTATATCTAAAATTTTATTAAAAATATTATCATTTTATTGTGGTTAGGGTGGTCGACACATACTTCTTATTTTTCCACGAAATTTAAGTACTCTGCATTGAAATTTCAAATTTTACCAAATAATTTAAAAAAAAACCTAGTAGTTTAGAAACTACATTCAATTTTCTCAGATTCTATTCTTACATATTTTTGAAATAATATAACTTATTCAATTTTTATGTCAAGTTGCCTAACTTTTTTTCACCACTCAGGGTTTTTTCCATGATGATCCCACATACCCTTAGGATCATCATGGAAAAAAATACCCTTAAGGGAAAATTTAGAAAAATCGAGTTAGAATCTTGACATAAAATTTGAATAAGTTATCTATATTATTTCAAAATATGTAAGAATAGAATTTGTAGCAAATTGAATGTAGTTTCTAAACTACTAGGTTTTTTTTTTTTTTAAATCTATTTGACCTAAAATTTTGAAATTTCAGTGAAGTAGTACTTAAATTTTAGGGAAAAAATAAGAAGTAGGTGTCTGTCTGACCACCCTAACCATAATAAAATGATAATATTTTTTTATAATATTTTAGATAAAAGTAGAGGACTCATGTCTTGATGTGATGCATATTTTTTTGTAATTTTTTTCCGAGTAAATAATTAATTATGAATTTTTTATTACAACTTTAAAAAAATATAAAAACTTGTATGTCTAACCACCTTAACTTGGCCAAACTTCATGGAATTCATTTTTTTTATCCTATAGTATGTGAAGGATAGAATGCGATGCATGTTTTGGATTCAAAAAATATGATACTGTTTGAAAGCTATAGATTTTTTTCAATCATCCTATCAACCAAGACTTTAGTCGTAATTCAAATAGAAAATGAATAATAATTATTTATTAAATTCAAAGTAAAACATAATTTATATTGGTGGAAAGCTAAGATAGGATCTAGTGATACTTCCAACACCTTTTCAAAAGAGAGAAAATCTAAGAAGGAGAAGCCCACATGTACCTTTTTCTAGGGGAGAGGTCATAGTGAATAGGCATGCTTCAAGAAGGAGATCCATGAGTTGAGACAACTTCTCAAGGATCACAACATTTTAGTTCCTTCTTCATCTTGTTCACCTTCTTCTTCTACCACACTTGAGGAGCCACCATTTAAGAAGGAAACATGATCTACTTCTTATAAAGGTAAGGTTCAAGCATTGATCACTACATTTGTTGATAGACATGACCCTAGATGGATTATTTATTCAAGAGCTTCAAGGAGCATTGTTAGGTCTCATGATTGCATCATTCAAGGATCAATTAGAGCACCCGAATTTGATAAAATTCTCACTGCTAATGCTACCATAGCTCATGTAGTTGCTATGTGTGATGTTAATTTTAGTTTTGGGAAAATTCATGATGTTGCATTTATACCTGAGACGGACCACAATCTACTATCATCCTATCAGTTTGCTCAGGAAGACAATACAATTGAGTTCACATTTGATTTAATAATCATTCAGAAGGAGATAAGAGAGCCTTTTGTTGTAGGTTGAGTTGATCATTAGTCTAGGATATATACCTTCTCTCATTTCCATCATGATGATGATTCCTATATTCCTCAATCTCCAAATTCTAGGTGGGATTATAATTCACCTAATGGTTGTGGTGGTTGGTTGGATTTGGATCTTCTTCATGTGGCACCATCATCATCTCATGCAGTCCAATAGGATATATTCAGTTTTTTAGACTTGGGGTTATAGGATGGCTTTGTTTCAGGTATTGTAGACTTGGCTACTTCTACAAGTTTGGAGGGAATGCTTGAGGGAATTTCTCTCCTCTATGCAGATTCTACTTTGGAGAGTTTTCTTGAGTCCCCACATTTCCTTGTTTTGAACTTGATTAGGGATCTTGATCTGTGAGGAATCCTTGGAGGAACTTGATTCCTTTTTAAAGATATCATATATAAGGCTTCTTCCCTCTCACTTCATCATGGAGTTGGATTTTCTTCATCATTCACCATTATATTTGTTTCTTCCTAGTAGGATACATGTGGTTTGTCATCATTGGATACTCTTTTGGCTTCAGACTTCATTCAGTGGCTTTGAGGACACTTCATTTAGGGGGTAAATCTAGTCTCCATCTATTCCTTCAATGGAGAAATTCTTGTATTGTATTCTTGTGATGGATGTAGTTTTAGGGGACCTATTGATATTGAGACCTCCATCATCACTTCCATTACTTATACATGATTAGCATAAATTTTTCATTATATCTCTTTTTTGGGGAAGAGTTTTTTCCCATGAGGTTTTCTCCTTTTTCTTTTTTTGTAAGAGATTGCATTTTTATTTGGACATGGATACCTAACATGGCCTAGTAGTCGGGACCCATCATCACTACATCATAATTTGCATCATAACTACACTCCCAAGTTGCACTTATGGTGGGGGTGTTAGTGTGAATGGGATTATTTCCTAACTAGATATTAGTTGGACCTATTCACATCATTAATAAGTTTACTTAGGAGTTAGTTTCCTAGGTGGCATTCTAGAAACTAGTATTTAAAAGGACCATATATCATTAACAGGAATGTAGTTATCTAGGAATTTAATATCCACATCCATTGAGGCCATTTCATGTAAGATGCATATCTACATTGCAAAGTTTATTCAAGGGTTTGTTGAGTGGTAGCATAGATTTATTCATTCATCATTCCTTTCATGCTATTTAATTTCATTTAAAGGTTTAATTACCAAAATGAGGTTTGACGGAGGCAAACCCCCATTCACCCAAAAACAAATATTTATCCCCTCTCTTTGTGTGTTTCATATTTTAGGTTAAAGAAAATTTGAAGATATTAAAAGAGTATTAAAATTGTAAAGTTACATTTGTTGTCACCTTTATTGTCATCTCATGGAAACTTAAACCTCAAATTTATATCCAACTGCCCGATTGTGAAACCTAGATAATTTGGAAGTTCAAACATAGGATCAAAGGACCAAGAAATTAATTTTGAAAATCCCTAAAAGGACCCATTCACCAATGGGTGAATGAGTCCTTAGATAGCTTCTAGAAACATCATTTTGTAATAGGTGCATAAGATTTTCCCTTTAGTCAAGCTGCATGAAATAAACTATTTCTATTAGTATTATGTTTAATTTATTAGATCAAATCTTTACATGTCATGAATGAATGCATTTGGTATTTTAAATCTTTCTTCCAAAAACCATGTTCAGTTATTTCTATCAAAAGTTATCTCAGGATGCTTTGTGGCAAAACAACACACTTTGTGATTATTTTTTAGATCAATTTTAAGTCTTCACTCATTTGATCTACATTAAATAAATTATGTCTATTAGCTCTATGTTTAATATACTTAGATATGGTCTTAAATTTTAATTGATTTTATTTTCCATTTTGTTTTCATCTCCCAAAAGTATCATTTTCACTCTACCCCCATCCACACACATAAAGGAAATTTGTAGATCTTCCATAGAATTCACCCACCTAAGGGTTGAGAGTGGATTTTAACTTGAGGGATCTCATTTCCTGAATGAAATAGAAGAATAGGTAGGTTCATTAACCCCATTTTTCCCTTTCTATTTATAGTAAATTTGGTGAAATATTCCAAATTTAGTGTAAAACTCTATGTGTTTGAACCCTACCCTATTTTTCTTTGTTTCATTTTGGTGCACCCGAGTATTTGAACGTTCTAATTTTTTATCTTGAGTGCATTTAAACCCTAGATTTATGATTTCTATTAATTCATTACATAATTTAGGGTTTCTAAATTTGGCATAAAGTTGCATTGTATTTTATGTGTAAACTTGCATTTTGCATTCATTTTAAATCTAAAAATTTAACAAAAATTGTATAATGTTAGATTGATTTTGCATAGTATTTACATATTAGCATACTTTTAGTCGCTTAAATTAGAAAATTGGATCACAATTGCATTTTTAAAACTATCATATAAATCATCATTTTTCATTAATTTCACTTGCATTAGGTCATCAAATTTTAGAAAATTTTGTTACAGAAGTTACTATCTGAGACCTGGAATAGAGAAAACATGTAATCACTTAGAAATTGCATTTCTCACTTTTAAAAAAACTTGAACTGGGACCCATTTTCCCATGGGTGAATGAGTCCTTCAAGGCCTATAAAACCATATTTTATGAGCTTTTTGTGGATTTTTTCACTTCCTAAAGCTACTAGTAGCCCATTGTATCATTCTGGAAAAAATTTAGGATTTTTTGTTTTATGCATCTAGGTCTAAACATCCATTTATGTAAGTCAATTTTAAATCATTAGAAAATTATTTCAGTAGTGAAAATAATTAGATCTGAAAATGTTTACATTCCTGAAGCTTTGCATAATATGGATAAAAGTACTTTTCACTTTTGGATACACATTGTTTACATTCTTGAAGCTTGGCATATTTTGGATAAAAGTACTTTTCATTTTTGGGTACACATTGTTTACATTCCTGAAGCATTGCATAAGTTGGATAAAAGTACTCTTCATTTTAGGGCACACAATGTTAGTATCTTAAATTTTTAAGCATGCTAATAAAAATTTCATCTCTCCCAATTATGAGAATGTTTTAGTGTTCAAAAGAGAATACAATAGTGGACAATCATGACAATCAAACTTGGTCTTCTCCCAATATCTCTCCTATTTGTGAAGAAGATATTTTGGTGTTAGAAGATCCAACCAATGATAGTTATGAGAATCCTATTTGTTTCCCTTCCCCTACCTCTCCTACTTGGGAAGACATTATTGGATACAAGGATGATACCATTGTCACATCCCCTAATATCACTTTGCCCAATTATCCTATTTGTGAGAATGATTTGATACAGGAGAATTCCCAACCATTGATGACTCCCCTACTTGTGATGAAGTTATTTTAGAATATCCAACCATTGAAATTCATGAACTTCTAGTTTTTTTCTCTACTAAATACTCTCCTACTAGGTGTAGTGTTGAAAAAAGGGTCCTTTGACATTTTTCGCATTCGTTTGGGTCCTCCTTGTGGATTTTGGCTTAATGTTGGCTTGATTTAGTGTTGTAATATGGATAACACATTCACATTAGGCCTTAGGTCCTTGTGAAATAATGAAATTTAATGGTGCCTTGCAAAAGTGTTGTGAAGTGTAGTAGCACACTTTAACACTTTTCTAGGGTTTTATCAATTAAATAAGCATAATAAACATAATTTTAATCATAATCAATATTAACCTTGTCTTATTTGGAGTGTTGTAAAGTGTTGTTTAACACACTTTCACATTCCTTTAGCCTCGTCATTAATAGTTGGGCTTTCTTATGCTTCAATTGGCCCTATTTTGCATCCACAAGCCTCATTTATTTTATCTTTTTGAGGATAATTTTGATACCAATCAGTAACTAATCATAATACAGGTGTTCCTAGCTTGTGTGGCCTAGATTTAGTGTTTGGGACTCATTCGCCACCTTGGTAAAATGAGTCCCACCTAGGTTTTTTTGGCTCTAATGTATGTTTCACACATATTTAGACACTTGTAATTTTTGGTCGCATACAAATTATGTGTAATGGGACTCATTCACCACCTTGGGCAAGTGAGCCTTGTGTGACCAAAATTCAAATTTAATCCAAATTTATGGTGGGATTTTATTCTCCTAGATTTGATGTCAACTTGTAGTGTTCTAATTTTGATAATTCTTGCATAATTAACTATAAATACGAGGTCCTTTAACTCATTTTCTCCTAACAAGCACTCAAGCATTCAAGTATTCATTCAAGAGTTCACAAGATATCATTAAGCATTCACAAGAGCATTCAAGGCATTTCAAGAGAAAATTATCAAGCTTTCAAGAGCATTCTTCAAACATCAATCATCATGTCAAAGATTGTATTCTTCATGTTTGTTATTGTTCTAACATTTTTGATGTAGAGTTCATGATCCAAGCAAGAATTGCATTCAAGATCTCTCTCCTTCAAGTAGGAATCAAGAACCACATCCATTGTAACCATTTCAAGCATAATTGCAGCACTTAATTACAATGGTTTTGTGAGTTGCAACACTACTATTTGTTCATTCATCATTCTCCTTTCATATTTTCTTTCATTTCAAGGTTTAATTACCAACAAGGGGTTTGCCAAGCCAAACCCCTATTCACTAACCCCCACAAAAAATTTCCATCTTCTTTTGTGCAATTTGCATGTTTAGGTTGTAGAATTTTCAAGAAGCAAAGTTGGAGAAAAGTTTTCAAGTTGTCATCAAGCCTTGGAGAAGCTTGGAGAAGGTCTATAGGTGGGAATTTATAGTTTCATATCCAAAAAATATTGGCAACACAAGGGTAGACAACTGAGAGGGGGGTGAATTAGTTTTCCTGTAAATTTAAAACTTATTGAACTTATTAACCTTATTCTCAGATTTGATTATTAACCATGAACACATAAATCATCAACACATCAGAAACACACATAACACCAATATTTTTTATGTGGAAACCCTGTTAGGGGAAAAACCATGGTGGAGATTAGTCCACAAGATTATACCCTATTAAAAGTATAAAGAAATGAAATATGGGGAATGCACATGCATTCAGGCACACTGTCGAGAGCTCACTGCTCAATTACAACAAGGCTAACCAACCAAAGGAAGACATACTATCTTATAGAAAGAATCAGATTACATCTCTAGGGATTTGAACTGATAAATTAGCATATGTTAATGCCTGATCACAGTTCCATTTAAGCACATGAACATTTATTCACTCTTCTTCAAAATTTTCCCTACCCTCGAATGATTAGGACTTTATTCACACATACAAATACACTCGACATCCATTGGAATACTTCAATTTGAATAAGCAATCGCTTATATATATCCACAACAAGAAATTTCATCCCTACATCTCAGCTTCAACAAAATAATAAAATGAATATAAACTATCAGCCCAAAACACTAAAGATTATTAATGTGAATCAACCAAGGTTAGCCACAACTTAGTGAGGACCCAAATCAACATCTCCAACATGAAAATATTCCAATTAATTACTCCTCGAAGACCCACAACACACTACAAACACCATGTCGGCCAAGAATAAGAAAAACATGAACATGTAAGAGAAAATTGCCAACCACAAGCACAACGATCAATTGGACGTGCAAAAATGATAGAGCACAATATAAAAACATCCAAAAACATCGTGAATCATGATAGAAGAATCCACAACAACTGAACTAATTGAAATTGCACCATCTTCAATCAGTAACACCAACTGAAGCAATAGAAAAACTATCAGAATATAAATCTTCATAACTTGATCAAATCTTCACACGGATCTTTGAAACTTTGACGTGGATAAACTAGATATACTTAGCAACAAACCCTTTAGTCTACAACCTCGGATCATCAATGTATAGAACTTATCTACATTCACTTCACTTCACCACTAACAACCTACAACTCATTCCATTACAATTTTCTCAATATCCCCGACATATACAACATCTAATGAATTAATGCTAATAGTGTTGACATCAATGACAACCACATATCAGCAACACAACCAAAACGTCCAACAATTTCCCTCTTTGGAATTGATGGCAACACATAATTTGAAAAACACCATCAACGCAACTAACTCTTGACACTTACTCCCCCTTAGGATTTGACTCATTTTCTCCTCAACTTTTTCACATGATCTTCTTTCCCATAAGGCTCTTCTTCCCCAAAATGTTTTTCACATGATCTTCTCCCCCTTTGACATCAATGAAAAAGATCTCTAAGCTCCACACAAACTCTGAACAACATATCTGAGCATTTGAACATTTGACTACTCCCCTTGAGTAGCAACCACCACAACATCAATCTAGATCAAGATACGACTATGAAATGCATGGAATGATGCAAAGCAATGCATCCTTAGTTCTGATTATGAGGGGTAATCACCCCTAACTTCCCTTTGAGATACTCAAAAGTATCCTTAGATAACAACATGGTAAAGATGTCTGCAATCTGCTCCTTAGTAGGCACATACTCCAATCTGACTTCCTTTTCACTCACCTTTTTCTCTCAAAAAGTGAAACTTAATAGATATATGCTTTTTTCTTTGAATGCAACACCAGATTCTTAGAAATGTTAATAGCACTTGAATTATCATAGAATATAGCAATAGGCTCATTATACATAACTCTGATACCCTTCAACATCTACTTCATCCACAGGAATTGAGTACAATTGCTAGCAGTAGCAATGTATTTGACCTTTGTAGTAGATAATGAAATGGAATTCTTCTTCTTACTTAATCATGAAATCAAATTCTTACCCAAGAAAAATGCTCCACCACTAGTACTTTTCTAGTCATTTACATCTCATGCCCAATCAACATCAGTAAAGGCACTCAAAGTAAAATCATCATCTTTAGGATACCATAGGCCAAAGTAAATTGTTCTCTTCAAGTATCTAAAAATTTTCTTCACAGAAGTCACATGAAATTCCTTCGGATTGGCTTGAAATCTTGCAAAAATACATACAGCATTCATGATATCAGGCCTAGTTTGAGTTAAATACAACAATCCATCAATCATTGATCTATATCTAGTCTGATTTTCCTTCAGAGAATCATCATCTGTTGTCAACTTGCATTGGTCACCATGGGTGTACCGATTGGCTTTGAGTCTTCCATACTGAACTTCTTCAGCAATTTCTTCACATACTTGGACTGAGATATAAAAATCCCTTTATCTAACTAATTAATTTTCAATCCCAAAAATAATTTCATCTCACCAATCATTGCCATCTCAAATTCATTCTGCATCTCATTATCAAACTCATGCACAAACCATCATCTCCTCCAAAAATAATAACATCAACAAATACCTCAACAATCAAATCTTTATCATCATTCTTGAAATACAAATTACTATCAGTAGTACCTTTTGTTAAATCCAAGCTTCAACAAATACTTGTCCAATTTGGCATACCATGCTCTATGGGCTTGCTTGATTCCATACAATGCTTTCTTCAATCGACACACCATATCTCCCTTATCAGTTAATTGAAATCCATCAGGTTGTTCAACATACACCTCTTCTTCCAATTCACCATTTAGAAAAGTTGACTTGACATCCATCTGATAAACCTTGTAGTTCTTGTAAGTAGCATAGGCAAGAAATAATCTTACAACTTCAATTCTAGCAACAGGGGAAAAAATCTCTTCAAAATAAATTCCTTCCATCTGTGAATATCCTTTGCATACCATTCTTGCTTTGTTTCTAACCACTTCACCTTGCTCATTCAGTTTGTTTCTAAAGACCCATTTAGTTCCAATGACATTCTTATCCTTAGGTCTGGGAACAAGAATCCATGTATCATTCTTTTCAATCTGTTTTAGCTCCTCTTTCATTGCTTTAACCCAATGCTCGTCTTTACACGCTTCATTCACACTAGTAGGCTCAGTCTTTGAAATCAAGCAATATTCTTCTACAATATTTCTTCTAGTCTGGATACCTTTTTTTGTATCACCTATAATCTGATCTTCTGAACGACTCAATGTTACATACCTTAGAGTCTTCTTAGTATGTTCTTCAACTTCAGGCTCTTGTGTTCTCTCTTCTGCAATTTCACTAGTTTCTTCTTCCTCTTGATTTTCCTGATTAACTGGAATGATTTGCACTTGATTTTTAGTCTAAACTTGCTTTCCTTTGTTTGTATTTTCATCCTAATCATTAGAATCATATCCATAGGTTCTTAATGGTGTACCTAAGTCTTCATCAACCCTAACATTTGCACTTTTAACCATTTTCCTCAATATTTTATTGTAACATCAATAGGCCTTTTTTTTAGTAGAATAGCCCAGAAAGAAACCTTCATCACTACTAGAATCAAACTTTCCTATATCTTCATCTCTCTTGATATAACATTTGCTTCCAAATATCTTGAAATATATTTAACAATAATATTTTGACCAGTCCATAGCTCAAAAGGGGTCTTACCAGTATCACCTTTGATTTGTACCAGATTGAGTGTGTACACAATAGTACTCACAACTTCTCTCCAGTAGATATGAGGGACATTTCCTTCAAGTATCATAGTTCTAGTAGAATCTTCAATTGTTTTGTTCTTTATTTCCACAACTCCATTTTGCTGAGGGGTTCGTGGTGTAAATAATTGTCTCTTTATTCCATGTTCTTCACAAAAAGAATTAAATTCACCTGAAGTGAATTCACCACCTCTATTTGATCTGAGACATTTAATCTTTAGACTTGTCTCTGTACCAACCATAGCCTTAAAGATCTTGAACTTTTCCAGTGCTTCAGATTTCTCACTTAAGAAGGTAACCCACACCATTCTAGAATAATCATAAACGAGTAACATGAAATACTTGTGACCTTGTAAACTTCTAACCTTAGAGGGACCACACAAATCAGTATGCACAAGCTCCAACAATTCATTTGAACAATGTTGTTTGCTTCGAAATGAAATTCTGGTTTACTTTCCTAACTGGCATTCCTTGTATATGGCATTAGTAGGTTTCACCAACTTAGGTAGATCTCTCATAGCCTTAGTAGAACTTATCTTGACAATATTATCAAAGTTAACATGACACATTCTCTTATGCCATAACCAAATTTCATCAACTTGATCAATCAAACAAATTTTACTAGCAACACACAAGTGAAAGATATTAACTTTTGTTTTTGTACCTAATGCAATTACATTTCCAGAACTCAATATTCTACACTTTCCATCCTTGAACTAAAGATTGTATCCATTGTCAACCATCTAACCAATACTTAAAATATTATGCTTCAAGCCTTCCACATACAGGACATCATCGATATTATGCTTACCATCAAGAGAAATGCATCATTTTCCACGGATCACACCAACTGTATTATCACCAAATCTCACAACACCACCATCATACTTTTCCAATCTTACAAACTTACTTTTATCTCTTATCATATGATGTGAACAACCATTGTCAATCACCCATTCATCTTTCTCTTCAACTTGAGTAGCTAGGGATTTCTCCAAATTTGTACAACTAGCAGATTCAATAGATACAAGATTATTTTCCTTGATAGCATTAAATACACATTCATCATCACTTCTATTTTCTTTATTAGATTCATCATATGTCACACCTTCATCAGTAGCATAGTAACAATTATTTTGAAATCTAGGCTTTTTATGTCTTGGTTTAGGAGCTCTTTCTAGACACTTGATGCAAAATGACCTGTCTTATTGCAAGAAAAACATTTAAGAGACAATTTTCCTTCATACTTACCTTTTCCTCTTAGTACTCTTTTGAAAATAAGTGCTTCCAACTCTTCTAGATCTCTTTCTTCTTCTTCAATATGTCTGATTTCATCCTCATACTTGAATATCTTTCTAGATGAACTCTCACCCATATCACATCTCTGTCTATCTCTTTCGGAAGTAGTAGCCTTAAATGAAGATTCAACCTTAGGAAGGGCATCACCAAATTCATTCAACTCAAAATTAGTAAGCTTACCAACCAACATATCTTTGGTTACATTTGTTACAGTCTGAAGCTCTTCAATAGCACTAGCTTTGACTTTGTATGAATTAGGAAAGGATCTAAGCACTTTAGAAACAATCTCTAATTCTTCTATCTATCCACCAACACATCTGATACCACACACAAGTTCATTCACTCTTTGCATAAAAATAGTAATGTTCACATCATCACCCATTCTCAACTTTTCATATTTCCCTTTTAGACTCTACAACTTAGCAATCTTCACATTAGCATCACCTTCATACAAGGTTTCCAACTTTTTCCATATCTCATAAGTAGTCTTCAGATCCATAACATTTGTCACCTCAGAATCAGTCAAGGCACTCAACAATGCTTCCTTAGCCCTGATATTATACTCAACATCTCTAATCTCAGTACTAGTATTAGGACCATTCTGAGGAATAACATACCTATTACTTGTAATGTTCTAGAACGGTTCACCAATGCATCTCAAATGACACTCCATTCGAGTATTCCACAAAGAGTAATCTGTTCCATCAAATCTAGGACTATCCTTGTATGATGTCATCCCAAATCACCTCAAGCTATTAAACTTCTTCCAAGGAACCTTCTCTAATGCCAATTGTTGGAAACACAAGGGTAGACAACTAAGAGGGGTGGTGCATCAGTTGTCCCAAAAATTTAAAACTTATTGAACTTACTAACCTTATTCTCAAATTTGATTATTAACCATGAAAGCATAAATCATCAACACATCAGAAACACACATAACACCAAGATTTTTTACATGGAAACCATGTTAGGGGAAAAACCACGGTAGAGATTAGTCCACGAGATTATACCCTATTAAAAGTATAAAGAAATGAAATATGGGGAATGCACGTGCATTTAGGAACACTGCCTAGAGCTCACTACTTAATTACAACAAGACCAACTACCCAAAGGAAGACACAATGTCTTACTAAAATAATTAGATTACATCGTAGGGATTTGAACTAATAAATTAGCATCTGCTAATGCCTGATCAGAGTTCCAGTTAAGCACATGAACATTTCTTCACTCTTCTTCACTCTCTGCTCTGCCTTCAAATGATTAAGAATTTATTCGCACATACACATACACTCGACATCCATTAGCATACTTTAATTTGAATAAAAAATCGCTTATATATATCCACAACAATAAATTTCATCCCTACATGTCGGCTTCAACAAAATAATAAAATGAATATAAACTGTCAGCCCAAAACACTAAAGATTATTAATGCAAATCAACCAAGGTTAGCCACACTTAGTGAGGACCCAAATCAATGTCTCCAACATGAAATACTTCAATTAATTACTCTTGGAAGATCCACAACACACTACAAACACCATATCAGCCAAGAACAAGAAAAAAATGAACACGCAAGAGAAAATTGCCAACCACGAGCACAACGATCAATGTAGACATGCAAAAGAGATAGAGCATAATCTGGAAACATCCACAAACATCATGAATCACTAGAGAAGCATCCACAACAACTAAACTAACTGAAATCACACCATCTTCAATCAGTAACACCAATTAAAGCAACAAAAAAACTATCAGAATATAAATCTTTATAACTCGATCAAATCTTCACACGGATCTTTGAAACTTTGACATGGATAAACTAGATATACTCAGCAAAAAACCCTTTAGTCCACAACCTATAATCATCAACGTACAAAACTTATTGACATACTGAACTTCACTTCACCACTGACGACTTGCAACTCATTCCATTACAGTTTTCTCAATATCCCTGACATATACAACTTCTAATGAATTAATGCTAATAGTGTTGACATCAATGAAAACCACATATCATCAACACAACCACAACATCCAACAAAAACTAGTCAAAAAGAGCAGAGAAAATCAAGAGGAACTGAATCCAATCCAGAATTTCCAAAAAAGTAGAAGTAGATTGATTCACCACTATTGGGTATGTGCAGGATCATGATGGGCCAAAAAGTGGCAATATGATGGGTATGTGGCTGACGACTTTTTTTTACCCAAAATTGATGAAACGAGAAGGGTTTTTAAAGGAGATTCTCAACTTTCCACCAATATAAATTATGCTTTACTTTGAATTTAATAAGTAATTATTATTCATTTTCTATTCAAATTACGACTAAAGTATTAATTGATAGGCTGATTGAAAAAAATCTATAGCTTTCAAACGGTATCACATTTTTTGAATATAAAACATGCTTCACATTCTATGCTTCGCATATTATAGGATTAAAAAAATAAAATTTGAATTTCATGAAGTTTTGACCAAGCTAAGGCAGTCAGACATACAAGTTTGTTATATTTTTTAAAAGTTGTAATAAAAATTCATATTTAATTATTTACTTAAAAAATTACAAAAATATGCATCAGATCGACATGAGTCCTTTACTTATATCTAAAATCTTATAAAAAAATATTATCATTTTATTGTGGTTAGGGTGGTTAGACAGATACCTTTACTTTTTTTCCCAAATTTAAGTACTATTGCATTGAAATTTCAAATTTTCATCAAATAGATTTTTTTTTTAAACAAACCTAGTATTTTAAAAACTGCATTCAATTTTCTACATATTTTATTCTTACATATTTTTGAAATAATATAGATAACTTATTCAAATTTTTACATCAAGTTTCCTAACTCTTTTTGAATTTTTTTCCATTTAAGGGCCTGTTTTTTCCATGATGATCCTACACATACCCTATTGGTGAATGAGTCCCACTGTATAAGCATAATCAATATTTTTATAGATTTGGATACCCTTTTGGCTGAAACCTGCTCCAGTGCATTTTCCCAAAAACTAGATTGATTCGCCCAACTTGGCGAATGAGTCCTAGTCACCTTCAATAGTAGATTTTTCAGTGATCCAAACCTCCATTTTTCCTTCTCCAGTCTTCCAGGTGCACACTTCTAGTCTCATAGCTTTTTACTACATTTTATTCATCTTTCTAGGCCTTTTTATATTTCACACTATGTTTTGCAACTCATTGTCTTTTCCAAGTTTAGACTTAGTGGTGAACCCTTCATTAGACATAATTCAATCCCTAGAATAGTCTCTTTTCTAGATTTCAATCTCCTTTACATTGAAATCTCAAGGGTTTTTTCTTGAGCAAAGAGCAAGGAAATGGTCTCTCTCCTATTAGGTCCAAAACCCTAGAAGTGAAAGAAAGCACACCATTTTTTTCTTTTCATTTTGGTGAACTTGTATAGAGAGCATAATAATTTTGATTTGGAGTGCATTTACATTCTATATTTAGATTGCATTAATATTTCACATTAGGATTTTTCATTGGTTAATTTGCATTCTAGGGTTTCAAAACTTGAATTAGTGAAAAGCTCATTTATCTTGCATTATTGCATTTAATTTAATTGGAAATTAGTAAAATTCTGCATTTGCATCAAAAAACATAAAAAGCATAAAATTTAATTCAAAAATTCTAAAAATTAAAAAAAAAATAGTATCTAGACTCATTCAACACCTTGGGTGAATCAATCCCATTGCATATTTTTCACTACATTTTCTAGCATTTACAATTCAACTTCCAAGTTTCTATTTGTTGTTTTTGCATTTCAGTTTTAGTTCCTAGAATTTCAATTATAAGCATTTCATTCTTATTAGCTTACATTGCATTTGCATTCACCCTACATTTAGTAGCCTTTGCATGATTCTTTGGTGTCCTTTTGCTAATACCATAGTGAGAAGAAGTTTGAGACTCATGTCATCCTGCAATAGCACAATCATTGTGGATCTTGGGTTATCTAGAGCTTCCACAACTAGTATTGACACTAGTACACTAGGCATGGATAACACCCTTAGTAACTCTTTGCCTTCAGATAGCATGCAAGTTGAACCAAGGAATGATAACATCCCACAAGAAAACATAATTCACATTCATCAGGATCTTGTAAACTTACAACATGAAATAAGCCTTGAAAAAATTTCAACTACTACAATTCCTATAATAGAAAGCATTCACTACATGCTTGAAAGGGACGATGGCCTTGACCTCATGAAAAAAGTAGTTCAAATCTTTGGCAAGCATCTTACCTCAACCACTAGTTATCCCTTACCCACAAGCAATGTTACAAGCCAAGGAGGAACAAAAATTCCTCTTCCACAACAATAGCCTCAATAACTACCTATAATACTCCCCAAGTCACAACAACAATGCAACAAATTAGTAATGTGATTCCTTCGTTGGGTATTCCTGGTAGCATTACTAGTTCCTATGTGGCATTGCAAGTTATATCTCCTACATTACCACCTATAAGCATTCCATTCACTTGTCCTACAACCACATACACTCCATCACCACTTTCACTTCCATCCCATAACACAAGCAATGAACCTCTCATAACACAACTTTTCCAAACCGTTTCATCCCTTCAAAAAAAATTCCCACCATCAACCAAACTCAAAATGGCCCACCCACATATTATGTCAAAATTAGTCCATTATCCTTGGAGATATTGCAAACACTGATACCACAAGGTGTAGAGGTGCCTAGATTTGAGAAATATGGAGGGAAGAGAGATCCTTCTAACTATGTTAATGCCTACATTTTCTTCTGTAGTGACTTTGTCCTTGATGATAAACTATTGGAAAAAAAAATTCTCGATCCTCGAAAGATAATGCCTTGGAATGGTTCTCTTCTTTACTGAACAACTTAATTCATTCATTTAATGAACTTGTTGAGGCATTTGTAAACCATTTCCAAGTGCATATGACTCCCAAGATGACCTTGTCCATTTTGACGAGATGCAAGCAAAAGGAGGATGAAATGATAACTTGTTTTATCTCATGCTATCAATCACTTTATTCCCAAATCAATGTCAAGGTCCCCAACCCACACCTTGAAAAGATGTTTATAGAAAAATTTCAAACTAAGATTCAAGACAAGTTTACCATGATGGCATTCCCATCCTTCATGCACCTATGCACTTCCCTTCATGATTATCAAAATTCTATTACTAGTCAAGATACAAAGTCCACCTCTAGCCAAACTGAGAGATCCAAACCCACAAACCAAAACAATTCCCAACCTTTTAGAAAACAAAACAAAGGGTTCCTTCAATTCAATCCCCCTAAACAACCAACTCAAAATATCAACAACCAAGTAGCTATTGTTAAAACCGCAATGTCATTTAGTTATGGAGATCAGACAATTTACTCCCTTGCCCATTACCCTTCATAACACAATGTTCCAACTTCTAGAACAAAAAATGATTACCTTGCCACATATCAAGACACCTGACCCTAAGAAGCCTGTACCCTTGACCTTTAAATCAAATTCTTATTGCTACTATCATCGACAAAGTGGACACGACACAAAACAATGCAAGCGTATTAAAAATCTTGTGTGATACCTCATTGATTTTGGTCATCTATCCATTAGAGGTGTTAGCGATCAAGGAAATAAGTCAGTTGCCCCTCTGAACAAAAACTAGCAAATTTTTACCAACCCAATTCCCAAACATAATATTTCATTTGTCAAAGCTAGTGAAACTACAAAGAATGATGTGATGAATGTTGATACAGATGATGAAAACAATGATTTTATTCTAAATAATAATATCAATATCAATCCTATGGATGAAATGGTAAGGATGATAGACGTGATCCCTCATAAGGGCCAACTCAAGAGTCCTCTTGACATTGTTTTCTAATCTAAGGATATACTTAAACATTTTCCCAATGGTCCTCTCTACATAGCCAACCGTATCTATGACAAGCCCACTAATGGGATACTAATAGATCCTACTTGTGGAGAGAATGTGATCAGCAAGGAGTTTTTAATTTTTCATGAACTCTACCAAGATGAATATGACAAACTGAAAGCATGGATTAATACACAAATGGTTTATCTTTCCCTACAGTTGAATTGATCACCATACCATTTCAAATAGGACCAAAAGCATTAGATGTCACATTCTCCATCATCTCATAGTCAGACCAATTTCATGTGAAGCTAGGCCACCCATGGCTTTGATCCATGAAATTTGTCCCTATTGGAAGAATGACTAGGTTATCTATATGTTTTCATTGATGTCACCATGTTGGTAATTTGGTCTGGTACTCTATACTAGTGTGTATGACTATCTTATCTTCTCTGGTGGTTGATCTGGTATTTTTGGTTTCCCCTCTGGTATTCTAGTCCGCATTTCTCCACATTTAACAATTGTTGATTGTGGTCTTGGGAAACTAATTATGGATGTTAAAGGCATGCACAATTAGGTTATTTCATGTTCTCGTGCTCATACAATGAAGTGACATTATTTTGTTGGTTGCATTGAAGACTATTCCTGGCTGACTTGTTAAGATAATTTTGATATGATATCAAAACTTATGTGAGATCTATTTCTTGGTTCGAGCCAACACAATGTATCATGGTAACGGACAAATTGTATTTTGAAAATATTTTGTGGATCTGATAGTTGATATCCTTTATAATGAATTGCATCTAATTAGGCTGACCTAATTGGTGCTTGTGATGAAGATCAGATATATATATATATATATATATATATATATAAGTATATGGTGAACAGTTTTAGTGCAAGAGTAGAGAAGAGAAGTAAGAGATAGAATAAATATTGAGCAAGTAATGAGTATGAAGTTTAATTAGAAAGGTAGCAGTTGTGAGCATCTCCGAAGTTATATCAACACATGATAAGTGCATCTTTCTAGTTCATTTTTGGGTTGTAAAGCCTTATTCTATTTTTTGTATAATCTTGTGTAGGAAGTGAGCCTTTGTACTTGGATAGTGAGTCCTTTCTTTTGGCAATGAGCCTCTTTTGAAAATATTATATAGTGTGAGTTAACCCTCACTATGGTTTTTCCCTTATTGGGTTTTCCACGTAAAAATTTGGTGTTCATTGTGTTGATTTACTTTTTGTTATTTATGTTTCATGATTATATTTAATAATAAAATAGTTTGGTTGAATATTTGATGAGTGATAATGTTTTAAGGTTGAATTTTTGTGACAACTGATTCACCCCCCCTCTTAGTTGTTTTGTGCATGTTTAACAATTGGTATTAGAGCTTTTCGTTCCTTGTGTAGAGATTAACCGCTTGAGGAGGATCCTGAAGCCTGGTTGAATGGATGATAAAGGAGAGCTCCAAACTGCTCTTGAAGATCTTGACAAAGTGTAAAGAGAAAATAGAGATCTGAAAGAGAATCTTGATGAAGCAAATGAATGTGTTCAAAAATTCAAGGAACATTTGAAGAAATTTAAGGAAAGACACAGAGAAGTAAGTGAACAACTGAAACACGAGATAATTGGACTGAAAGTGACAATAGAAGAGAAGAAGAGGATTGAAGAATGTTTGAATACAATGGTGTAGAGCAAGTATGATGAATGTTCCAAACTCGAGCAGGAGATAGTAAACTTAAGGGTGGATCTAGAGAAAGCTAAACTATGTGAAAGTAATTTCAAATCTAGCTTCGATAAAATTGAAGAATTTATTGCAAGACAAAAACCATGTAAAGACATAGGTGTCTTAGGAGCTGATACCAGTGCAAGTTCTAAAAATGTGAAGAAGAATCAAGGAAAGAAGGAATTTTACAAGAAGACTGCCTATGAGAGAGCCTAATGCACAAATATATCCCTCTTTTGATGGTGTTTTCTTTTTCTTGTAACAAATATGGTCATAAAGCAACTAGATGCAAGAGAGGGTGAATCAGTTTTTTGGTTCTCTTTTTGAAAAAAAAATTGAATGTGGGAAGTTTGGACATAAGGATATAGAATGCAGATCTCAAGAAACGATGGCCAGTCAAGTAATGAGGATAATGTTTAATGAAGGAAAAATGAATAAATTTTGTAATGGCTACTACTATAATTGTAATAAATCTGGACACAGAACAAATTAGTGTAGATCGAGGATTAATGGAGGACAGTCTAATCAGAATGGTGTGATCTGTTATAACTACAATAAACTTGGGCATGTATCTAAAATTTGCAAGAATAAGAAAGGAATGAAGTCTACTCCAGAAGAGAAGAGTGAACCAATAAAGAAGATTGAAAAATAATAGATGAAGCAAGAAATGGATAAGGTATGGAAGAAGAAAGAAGAAGAAAATCATGAGACTCCTCATGTGTCTATACCCTCATCAGGTACAAATGGCTTATTTAAAATTTAGACCTAGCATAGTCTTAGGGGGAGCATTATCAGAAAATCATAAAAATCCCCTAGAAGAAAGGCATGTCAGAGGTTGGAACATGGTTGAAATGTGAAGAATGTTCATTCATAGGTTTTGGAAAAGGAACCAAGGAAAAACATGCTAGTATAAGGATGCGGATCAAATTAGGTTTTTTTGTGCTAAGTAAAGTATGTGTTTAGCAACTTTTTATGTTTGCCACATTTAATGCACTTAGGGCAAGCTCAACGAAGGATAAGTAAATATTTGTGATGCTTTTTGGTTAATTGTGCATCTAAAGTCTTTGGAAGGTGCCCTAAATAAATATTGAGGCATGCTCGAAGTCTTTCTAAAGGGAATTTGAAGATTGATTCAGGTAATTTGGAAATATTTTTTCTTTGATTGCAAAAGGAAAGAAGAAAATTGAAGAAGTTTCATTTAATTTCAAAAGAAGCATAGCAATGGACAATGTATTTTGTGGTGCTAACTCTCCAAAGCTGAAAAGGGTCGAAGTAGAAGAATACGATCATAGGAAAATGAAAGGAATTGAGCTAGGGTTGAGCGAAGTTGAATTACAGAATATAAAAACCCTAGGGATGGATTTATGGAGTGAATTTTTCGTGGATTACAAATAAAGAGGTTATCTTTTTTTTGTTGGACTATGTTAAGGATGGAAGCATTTTTTTTGACAAACCCTATTTTATTTCGAAGGAAGTAATCAAAGTGATCACTCGATTATGCGATATTGGAGAACTCCCTAGAAAGAAAATTGTGAAGTATAAAGATGTTGTGGAGTTGACTGGCATCGACAAAGATCTTAGAGCACTATTGATTGATACACTTGCTGAATTGGTTGTTAGATACAAATTATTAGGTTTTTAATATGAGCACTCTATATTTTGGAAAATTTTGAAAGTGCCATTAGTGGCTCTTTCTGGGGATGTTTGTTCCTTAGTGAACAGAGCAAGAATTCAAATCCTCTAAAGAAGTAGATTAGGTGCCTACTCCATTGGGTAACATAGTCAAAAGGTCATATCTTCCCCCATCTACTTTGTCTTGACAAGTCAAACCATATCTGATGGCCTAAAGCCACCAAAACGATAGGCCTTTTCTCACCTCTGTCATAGACAAAATTCTCATCACACCTCACTGAATCCAATCTGAAAACATTACTGGAATATGTCTGATTAAACATGTTGGCATCTCTAAATGACTTAGTATGTACAAAATTATCAACAAATCCGTAACTACCATGCATATGAGAATCAAGCATACCCTTAAAATATTGATTATCATGTGGAAATAACTCATAAATTTTATCATTCAAAATATTGTCAAGTTGAAAACAACTTTTCTTAATGTTTTTCCCATTACCACACTACAAGAAAATTCCATCCAGCTAAAAAATATGGCAATCATACTCTGCCACATAGTTGGGATTATCAAGCTCAATCTGATTAGTAGTTTGCATGTCAAAGGTGAAACAATTATAAGGACTAATCAAAAGATTATGCACATCATGTGAACTACCTCCAAGTGTATGTAAAGAAATACACTCATACATTGGCACACCCTGTAACTGTGCCTCAACATGTTGGTGTATAGAATCATCAAGAATCTCTACACTATCCTTATTCTTACTCACTCTGATACTTTATGAACATATCACGCTAACATCTTTAGTATTCACATCTTGTCAAAAGTGAGTAATTTTGATTCCAAAAGATAATCTAGTTTTCCTTTTAAATCAACCCCCATATCCGTATAAAAGAATTCATAACTAGGCTCCTCTAAATTAGGAAACAGATACTTATCCAAATCTGCATTAGAATTTTCATAATTTGACTTGTTGGATATACAAACCTCATGGTTATTTTTTGTTCTTAACTCATAAACACAATTTTCTAAACTTGCATCAGTTTACACACTTTCATTCTCATAATATAATGCATCATTACAATCAAATGGATGCCTGCCTTGATCCATATTACCATCATGTTGACCAACTGGTTCATAATTGGAAGGAATTTCAGATACCCATGAATCATATCCTTCATAATAAAGACTATCATCACTTTCAAAATCAATATGAATATTACACAATAACTAAGGGTTATTCATATGTGCACATTTTTTATATTCAGTGGTTAAAAAATTTGAAATTTGTTCACTATTTAATAGACCAGAGTTCTGATCCATTCTTTCAACCACTTCTTTCTCTTGGCCTCTAGTAGAAAAACATGTATTACCAAGTTGTGAGTTAGGACATACCAAGATATTACCACTATCAAAATCTAGAAACTTCATAAACTATGTTTCATCTTTGAATTGATCATTTATATCTTCTTGAAATTAAAGAGAGGCATTTTCACTATTATGAGAATTAGTGGTGAACATTGCAACACTCTTAACTTCTTCCTTCTCATAAATGCACTTGTTTGTATCTAAAACTGGGGATATTTGATCATTTGTATCCATACAATTGTTTTTTTCATCAGCATGTTTATCCACAATTGAAGACAACGGACCTTGCACATATGCATTCCTCATATTTTCCATATTATCTAAACATGTGTAAGCCATTTGCATACTCCATATCCTAAAATCCTTCAATAATGCACTAGATCCCTCCTCAAAAGCTTCAAAATACAAATGAATGCAATCTAATATACTAGGTCTAAAAATTCTAGGGATTAGTGAAAGAGCAACAACAAATCTGTGACTTAAATCAATGCATGACTCATATTTTTTCCTAAGTTACTTTAATTTTGTGATGAGAGTAGAAGGTTCTTTTCCAAATTCTTCTCTATAAGAATCCACTAGTTTATCCCAATAGGAAAAGGATTTCAAAGGAAAACTTAAATACCAATCCCTAGCTTTAGCTTTAAGAGATCTGACAAAAAATATCATCCACATATCTTGATCTCTAAATGAATATTTCACCATGAAGCTATAGAAACTTTGGACATGTACATATCCTTCACAAACTTTGTATCCATTAAATCTAGGCAGCTGCTTATAGACTCGAGATGGCATACTTTTAACCTTATAATCAATCCATGACAAGTCTAGTTGGTCATATAATGAATCAAACGAATTGACAATAGGTGCAACAATTTGACTATCAGACCTAGCATGATTATCTCTTAACTGGTCTTGCATAGCCATTAGATTCATTTTTTTCAACTCTGTAACTCCCCTTTTGAATACAACTTTCCATTATGGCCTTATCCTAGGCCTGTTCACACTTGGGTTCATGTACCTTCTGGTATCAATTTTTTGAGGATTTTTAGACTTCTGAAGCTTCTTGATAATATGCATCCAAGTTTCTATGGGTATGGTTATTTCCTTTTGGTAATCCATAGATGCATGCAAATCTGATTTTAACTAATGGTGCACAATCATAACCATGATGTAGGTAATTCTAAGTGTGTGAAAAAACCACCGAAGAGAGGTAGTTTGCACTAAGACTGTGAGTTGTGGGTCTTGAGAAAAATTCCTCCAAGAGTATCCTCACAAGGTAGAGGTGGAGGTAGAGATGGAGGTGGAAACCCTCCTAATGTTGTTCATAGTGATGATTTCAAATCCCTTAGAAGGAATGTAGAAACATTGCAAGAAGAGTTACACAAAATAATTGAGCATAGAAGAAGAAAACATAAGAGTGAAGATGAATCTTCTAACACTTATAGTCAGTCAAGTGGTGGAAAAAATGCAACAACAGCAGTGGAAAATGACTCATTGTTAGTTGAAATTTCAAGGATCAAAAAGAGACCCAAGATTGAAGTCCCAACATTTTGTGTAAATTTAAATCTAAAAGAACCCATAAACTAAATAAATGATATGGAAGAATACTTTGAATTTGAGGGAGTTGAAGACCCAAACAGAGTAAGATTTGTAAATACAAAGTTTAAAGGACACACAAGTATTTGGTGGAAAGAAATACAAATAGAAAGAGGTAAGAGATGAAAGGAGAAGATCACCAGGTGGGATAGAATGGTAGAAGAGATGAAAATATAATTCATTCTAGTATATTATGAACTTTATTTGTTAAATAAAATGAAAAATCTAAAAGGAGGAAGATTTGTGGACTACACTAAAGAAATTCATAGATTTTTGATCTGAACGGGACATTCTGAGGCCGGTAAGGAGAAGGTAGCATGATATATCAATGGATTAAGACCAAGTATTCAAGAGGAACTAAATTTAATTAGAATTTATACTGTGGAAGATGCATAATAATTTGTATTAAAAGTTGAAGAAAATTTGAACAAGAAATTTGAAAGTAAACAAAAGGGAAGAGGTAGATTGTATGGAGACAAAAATGAAGATAAAAATCAGAAAAAATAGAATAATTAGGACTCTAATAGTAGAAAAAATTAGAAATTGGATTATTCATACCATCAATGTGAATAAAATTTCAAAGAAAGAGGAAGATCTAGTAGAGGATTTGGAAGAGGAAATTACAAAATAATTTGTTTTAGATGTGGAGAAGGACATAGAGCTTATGACTATCCAAAAAAAGAGAATATAAATAAGAGATCTGATGGTAATACACAAGTTGCACATGTTGATGAAGATGCTAATTCTTCACATTCAGAAGATGTGGAAAGTGGAGAAGTACTTGTTAGAAGAAGATTTTGATGAATGAGAGAAAAGAACCAAATAAAAGGAAAAGGTTGTTCCAAACAAGATGTAAGTGTGAAGGTAAAGTATGTAATGTGATTATTGATGGTGGAAGTATTGACAATCTTATTTCTGGAGAAATGGTGAAAAAGATGTAGTTGGAAAGAAGAAGACACCCACATCCATACAAGATTGTTTGGTTGCATAATAAGTGTAAATTTTTGGTAAATGAATAATATTTGGTAAATTTTAAGATAGAATATTATGATGATTTTTTATGTGATATAATGTCTATGGATGTTTGTCACATGTTACTGGTGAGACCATGGCAATTTGATAGGTGTGCAGTACATGATGGGTATGCAAACACATATACCTTGACAAAGGATGGACTTCGCCACAAGTTGAAGCCTTTGAATAAAGAAGAAAGATAGTAATAACACTAGAAATTGTTTGGTTAATGGAGTTAAATATTTAGTGAAAGAGGATAAGGATGAAGATTATAGTTTACTAATATAATTTGCAGTAGTGTTGATTGCATTCAATATGGGTAGAGTGAAAGTTTCAGTGGAGAAAAAAGATGTAAAATCTTATTTTGTGAAAATTTTGTTGAAGTTGATTTACTTTAGAATGATAAGATTGGAATAGAAGAGGATATTGCAGCAATGAATCCATTAGAATATGAAGGTACATTTGAAAGTGAGGAAGTATATGAGAATGTAAAAGTTGAGTTATTTGATGATTTCTTCTTCAATCCAAAGATTGGTGAAAATGAAGATCTTATGACTGATAGTTTGTTAAAGGATGGGAAGGATGAATCTCTTATTTATTTTGCTAACATTGATGTGAATGCAAAGGATGAAGAGATTTAAAATAGAAATTATCTTTAGAAGGCATAGATAAAGAGGAACACAATTTTGTAACCAATATTGATGATGAACAAACTGTTGCAGTAGTGACAAAGAAAGAGGTAATGCATGAATTTTATTATTTTACTAAAGAAATGGAAATGGATGCTTATGATTTTCTAGAATTTCATAGTGCATATTGATGGGAGTTGGATTATGTGAAAAGAGGCAGAAAGAGAGGGAAAATGGAAAATGGAAAAGACATCAAATTTTAGAGAAAACTAAAGAAAAAAAATACTCAAGAAGATAAAGCAAAAAGATGGATCCAAAATAAGCACAGAATCTACAAATGTTTATGACTTTAACTCATGAAACATTTAAAAATACCTTGGGTGTCTGATGCAAGAACATCCATGGTCAATGGTAATCCTCATCAACCAAAAAAATTAAAGTATTTTAATTTTTTTTTCCTAAGGTTTGCTAATTATGTAGTTGGAGAAATAAATTGCAATATTGGGCCAAAATATTATATTAAATAATTGGTATGTATTTTAATTTTGCAAATTTTGGTGTGGGAGATAGTCTAGGTGGTAATTTTGAACTTGAAATTACAAATGTCAATCTTGGCATGGATTTTTGGGGAGTTACAATTAATTGAAAACTCATTCAATGATCCTAAATTGTAGCAATGAAAAATATGGGCACCTATATTGAGTTGACTATTTCTTTTTCTAAGTTGGGTTCCTATTTGTGAGGAGTAGGAATCCAAGTTGCTAGCTAATCTTGGAAATTTCTTGGGAGTGGATTTAAAGATGCTTTTGGGGCATTTAATATATTTTAATTCATTTTCTATTATTTTTCCATGTTGGGCATGGGAGATGGGAGTTACAGCAAAAGGTGTGGTTACTTTGTTAAAAGTTTGAGACTTGACAATTTTGGAGATGGTCATTTTCTAGAATTTGGGAGAAAAGGCTTTGGGCATATTTCTTGGAGGAGAATTCTAAAACTCCATGATTTTGTAGGTTTGAGGATTTTTTTATAGCAGCAAATGGATTTGTGAATCATTGGTTTAATGCAGCAGATATTTTCATTGAAGGTTGCAAGTTGCGAGAGTTAGAATTTTGTCAAGGAAGTTGGATTGAAGGATTCCACTTTTGTATTTGATTTTTGTTGTTTTAGATCAGATTATAATAGCTTTAATGGCTTTCATTAGACCATATGGCTTCAAAACAATGTAATTTTATATTTTCTTTATTATTAAATGATTTTAGGAGAGTTTGAATGAGAAACCAAACACTCTAGTTACAAATTTTTGTGTTATTTAAAAAAATTTATAAGTTGCATTGTATTTTGTTGTGAGTTTGTGAATGAGGGTTTGATTTCCCTTACATCATTGGGCCTTGTAGTTGTGAGGTGTATCAAACTACCAATCATGGATCTATACATATTTTGATTTATTGCAAGAGATTCATTATCTTTGCTCAATTTACAACTAGTAACCATAGGAGTACTTATTGGATTACAATCTTCCATCTTGAATTTCTTTAACATCTATTTAACATACTTGGTCTGAGAAATAAATATTCCTTTATTTGACTAAGAGATTTGTAACCAAGGAAAAAAGATAGCTCACCTAACATTGACATCTCAAATTCCTTTTGCATGTTGGAGGTGAATTCTTGACACATCTTATCACTATTACCAAAAAAATTGATTTCATTGACATATACCACAATAATAAAATATGTATCTCCTTCATTCTTGATATAGAGGTTGCTATCTGCAATTCCTCTTTTGAATCCTTTCTCTTGAAGATATGTGTCTAACCTTGAATACCAAGCCCTTGGTGCTTACTTTAGTTCATAAAGATCCTTCTTCAATCTACAAACATAATCCTCATTCTCAGATAGAATGAATCTTTCAATTTGTTTAAAGTAAATTTCCTCCTCCATATTTCTATGTAGAAAAGTTGATTTGACATTGTTAGATGCATAAGACAACTTAGAGGGGGGTGAATTAGTTGTACACTTTAAACATTCAATCTCTCAATATATTTCCAAACCCTTACCAACCATTAAACCCTTGCTATGCATTAATAGAATGTAAACATGAGAAACAATAATGAAAACACATAAGAACATCATATTTACATGGAAAACCAAAGAAGGGAAAAACCATGGTGAGGATTAGATCACCATATAAATGAATTGCAACACCTAATACAATAGGTTCACTGTCAGAGGGCTCACTTCCCAGAATAAAGAAGGGCTCACTGCCAAAGGACTCAGTATCGAGAAGAAAGAAGATAGGAGAAGGGGTGGCTCACTACCAATTTGAACTACTAACAATGCATCTCTATTATGCCAAAGGTACAATTCCACTGAAGCACTAACAACTCATCCAACAAACTAAAATGTAGACACCTTCTGCTCACTGCATTTGGGAGTCATAGGCATTAAATCTCGCACTCAGATCACCACACTTGATCACTTTCACATCTTTCACATCAAACACACTCTCTACTTAATCCACACAATAACTTGACTTGTGTTATACCATTCACAACCTAAAACAGTCTCAATTAGGTTAGCTTTAAGGAAACATATGCACCTCAATCATGAACATCAAATAGGCTGGCACCAAACACTTACATGGTGTAAAAAATTGAAAGTAGACCACACCACAACTTAAGTGGGAAAAAAATCTACACCAACATGCTTCTCAACAGTTCCAAAAATAGCAATCATCCTCTGCAATTAGTGTTAGCACTCTAGGTCGGCCAAACCTACACTAACACTAATAAGTGACCAAATAGATGCCTCTCCAAGTCCATAAAAATCTCAAAAACCATACAATAACAATCCAAAACATCTTAGAAATATTCCACATCATCAAAATATTTGAATCTACTACTACAACAACCTAAAACTTAAGAACAAATTTATTTTGTGAAACTAGACACACTGGCATAGACATCCAACTCACCAAACAACCTTACAGAACACCACAACACTTGAAACTTAAAGGGAAGGTAGATATTAAAAATATAAGCATGCTCCTAGATCCACAAGCCAAGAACCTTCACTGTGGAGAAATGTGGAGTAATCTCATTTCTCCCAGAAACCCCATTTCACCAAATAGACATAATGCCAAACACGTCTTCCACTTTAGAGCGATCAAGAACCTAAAACTCTAGATATAGAACCTCTAAACACATCTAATCATCATATCCAAACCATTAGGCATATCTTCAATGAGAAAGAAATGTGGAGTAGAATATTGAACACCATTTTGTCACACTAAACTATCTTTTATTCAAATTTTCTTAAAAGCACTTAGAAACCAAGTCAACCAACTACATTAACAACACTACTAACATCTTTGCAACACATCTACAACATCTCTCATCAACTATAGATCATTCAACTATCTCTCCGAACACAACTTCTGCAATTATACTGAAGTAAGACATAAATGACAACACCAACATTGTTTTGACATCAATACCAACAACTCTAGGTTTCCAACAACTCCAATGCTAGGGGTTGAAATCATCAACACCAGAAGCATTCCAACACTCTCTTAATACAATGGGTTGACATCAATGACAACACCTAAACAACTCGTAAACAACTCAAGCTTCCAACAATCTCCCCCTTTGTCATTGATGGAAACACTAGCTTTCTGAAAAACCATCAATAACAAAAGCAACCAACAACAACTTTGCAATAGGAAATACTCCCCTAACCGAGACAACTCTTTACTCTTCTTACTTTCTCTTCACAGACTTCTCCTACAACACTAGCTCTTTCTCTCCCCCTTTTTCCTTTGCTTTTCAAATAATACTTTTCCATACACAACACTAACTCTCTCAAATTTTTTTCATATTCTCTCCCCCCTTTGACACCAATGGAAAAGGTCCATAGATTCATCCAACTCTCTTTCCTATATTAAACTATTTTTCTCTCCCCCTTTGACAACATCCAAAGGGAAACACATGTAACTTTCACACATCATCTGCATAGGATTTGACTTTTTTATTTTCCCTTTTGACATCTGCATACACTACTTGTAACACCACCAAGAAATTGCACTATCTCTTTAATGCACTTACTTTTCTACACTCTCCCCCTTAGGGGTACAAAATATGCTCCATCTAACTTCACCAACCAATAATAATACTACCTACTCCCCATGAGAGGTATCCTTCATTAGTCCAAAACAAAAGAATATATCTTGAATTGCTCCACTCAATTGATGCACACTCTTATGCATCTAGTTGAAAGGAGGGGAAATGACCTCTAAATTCTTCTAGAGATACTCAAATGTATCTTTAGGAAGATCTTTCATGAAGATATATGTAACATAATCCTTTGTAGGCACATAATCCAACTTCACCTCATTTTTGCAACCTTCTCTCTTAGAAAGTGATACCTAATTGAGATTTTTTTAGGTCGCGGATGGTATAAATTCAATTCTATTTGTTGTTTGTATTAATTATAGAGTGTGAAAGATGTGAAAGATGTGAAAGTGATCAAGTGTGGTGATTTGAGAGCAAGATTTAATGTGGTTCTTCATCTACTTTGACACTTGCACTTTCAACTATCTCTCCAAACACAATTTCTCCAACTATACTGAAGTAAGACATCAATGATAACACCAACATTATGTTGACATCAATACGAACAACTCCAGGCTTCCAATGAATCTAATGCTAGGGATTGACATCATCAACACCAACAACATTCTTACACTCTTCATACAAGGGTTTAAAATCAATGACAACACCCAAACAACTCAAGCTTCAAACAGACATCCATCTGATAAACTTTGAAATTATTGAAACTTGCAAGAGTTAAGAACATTCTAATAACCTCTAATTGTGCAACGGATGCAAATATTTCTTTGATGTCTATTCCTTCAACTTGAGCATAGGATTTGTACACAAGTATTGTCGTGTTCCTTGTGACTTCCCCATCTTCATTTAGATTTTTTTTAAAAGCAACTTGTTTCCAATGAAATTATTTTCTTAGGTCTTGGGAAAATCTCCCAAGTTTCATTCTTCTCTATTTGATCAAATTCTTCCTCCATAGCCTTAATCTAGTATTTTTCTTCACTTGCTTCTGAAAATTTCTTTTGTTCAACTTTTGAAAGAAAACACAGGTTTGCATGTTCTTTTGAAAATTTCTTGTCTAAATTTTCTTTTCTTTGTCTCCAATAATTAGATCTTCAAGATGGTTGTTTTGAAAAAATATAGATGGTGTCTTGGGTGGTACCTTTGATGGAGTCTTTAGATTTATTTTCTCAACTTCACAATTTTTAATTTCTTCCTATGTTTCTTTTTCTTTGCAACTTTCTTCCTTTTGATAATCAATTTCTTGTACTATGTCCTTTTGATTTCTTTCTTTGTGAACCCTCACATTTTCACTTTCAACAAATTTGTGCAATCTCTTGTTATAAAATTTATAAGATTTACTCCATGTGGAATATCCAAGGAAGATACCTTCACCACTTTTAGAATCAATTTTCCCAAATCTTCCTCATCTCTTCTTATATAGCATTTTCTTCTAAAAACCTTGAAGTACTTTACTGATGCATTCCTTCCCTTCCAAAGTTCATATGGATTTTTGTTGCTATTTACCCTTATTTGTACTCAATTTGAAATATAGATAGCTATATGAATCGCTTCTTTCCAAAAATCATAAGATATCTTGGACTCATTTAGTATGGCTCTTGAAATTCCTTGAATTATTCTATACTTTCTCTCATCTACTCCATTTTGTTCTGAAGTTCTTGCAGTTGAATATTGTCTCTTTATCCCATGTCTTTGACAATATTCTTCAAATTCATTTGAGGTAAATTCTCCTCCTCTATCAGATCTAATAAATTTGATATTCAACCCTATTTCATTCTCCACTAAGGCTTTGAATGCCTTAAAATTTTCAATTGCTTTAGATTTTTCTTTGAGAAAAGCTACCCAAGTCATTGAGGAATAATCATCAATCAGCAACATAAAATAACTCTCACCTTGCAAGCTTTTCATCTTTGTTGGCCCACACAAATCAGTGTGAATAAGTTCTAAGGGATTATTTGTGGAATTCTTCTTAGATTTGAAGCTTTTCCTTGTTTGTTTACCATATTTACATTGTTTGAAAATGATATTTGAAGGTTTTTTTATCTTCGACATGTCTCTTACAGCTTTTTTTTTGTTGATCTTCACAATGTTATCATAGTTCAAATGGCTCATCCTTCTACACCAAATCCAACTCTCATCTTCTTTCCCTATATAATATTTCTCACTTTTGACTTAATTGAGAATGTACAGATTATCATTTGTTCTGTAAGCATCAACTATTGATTTTATATTTTCATGTTTTTACATCCTCCAAAATGAAACATGAAAGTGTGTTATTGGTCACACAACTGACTCACGCTTAAGAGATTATACTTCAATCCCTCAACATATAATACATTCTTAGTTTTAGTTCTTCCATTATCCAAACTAAGTGTTCCTTTACCTTTTATGTTTGTCGTAGCATTCTCCCCAAATTTCACCATTCCTTCATTCACTTTCTTTATAAAGAGAATTTATTTTGTTTCCATTCATGTGAGTTAAACAACCACTATCAATGTACCATTTTTCATTCTCATCTTGAGCATGTAGTGCAACTTGGATGAGCATGGATTTTTTCTTTCATTTCTTGCTCCTTTTTTTAAACCTTGTTTGATTCATCCTTTTTCTTGTCACAAACATCCTTCTTATTTTATCTCAGAGGCTTAGGAAAAAAATTTCTGCAAAAAGATGTTGTGTGTCCAAAATTGTTGCACATGTGACATATACTGTTATAACCTATCAGAGGAGAAAATGAATTATAATTCCTCTTCATGATTTCAAAATCATTCCTTGTGCGAACTCTACAATTTAGTGCTTTATGCCCAAACTAAATACCTAAAAAGCAATAACCATGGAAGGAATATTGAAACCTAGTTGTGTGGGGATTTCTTTGAGAAAAGGACCATTTCAAGATGTCCTTTTTAGTTCTTTGAAACTGTGAGGCTTTACCCTCCTTGTTTTTTTCTTTGTTTGTCTCATTTTCGCTTTCTTCCTTTTATTATCTTCCTTGTTCACCTCCTCTTTGTTGGAACTTTTGTGGGTCACAACATAATTCTTACTCTCCAACATATTTGTAGTTTGTGAACTTTCACCATCAAACCAAGAAAACTTTTGATAAATGGTAATCTTTGTGATTTGATAAGGTCTAATATTTCAAAACTTTTATCAAACATTATATTTTTTTGAGTTGATCTTTAGTATTTTCTAGCTCCTTTCTCAAGGAAATGATTGCAAATTCAAGCTTCTCACACTCTGATTCCTTTCCTTTTAGTTGATGTCTTAAAACATCTTCAATGTGTTTGTCTTCTTCTGCTTGAGTCTTTAAATCCATAATTATCTTTCTGGACTATTCATTGTCTTCTTGAATTTGTTCTTTCAACTTTAAATTGTGCTTCATGAGTCTTTTGATTTCATCTATAGCAACAGTAAGTTCTTCCTCAATATTTGTTATAGTATCTTTCTCCCTTTCAATATTTGTATTTCCTTTGTATTCGCACCTTGGAGCTTCTTCTTTTGTTTCCATGGCCATGAAAATAATTTCTTCTCTATCACTTTTGAAGAAGCTTTCATCACTTTCCTCAGATGAACTATTTCTTCCTTGAACATATAGGCTCTTGTGTCTTTGGAAATTATTTTTATTTTCAGATTTCCTTTGATTGAACTTCTTGTTATAGTATTTTTTAGATTGTATTTTCCCTTGTAATATAATTCTTCATTGTTATCACTTCCAACCTATGGACATTTGGCAACAAAATGACCTATATTACCACAATCAAAGAATTTAAGAGTATACTTACCTTTTTGCTTGATAGTTCCTTTATTGAATTTCTTCATAAAGATAGCCTCTTTCTCATCACTTGAACTTTCACTTAATATAGGTCTTTTGTTCTTCATCCTTCTTGATGCTTTGAAAGTGGTTCCTCATTTTGATGATGTTCCTTTCTCAGTCCTCATTTCATAAGAAATAAAAATGCCATGTAACTCATCCATCTTCAAAGTGTTTAAATCCTTCATTTCTTCAATGATGGAAGTTTCCACATCAAATATCATAAGTAGAGATCTTAAAACCTTTTGCATAATAACCTTATCCTCAATATTTTCTCCAAGACCATGAATGGTATTTACGACTTCATCCATGTAGAGAAAATAGGTGACAACATTCTCTCTGTCCTTTATCCTCAAACTCTCGAATTATCTCCCATGGTTTTGGAGCTTTATCTTTTTCACTTTGTCGTCTCTTTCATAAGTCCTTTGAAGCTTATCCCACATCTCTTTCACTGAAGTGCATTGCATAACTTTTAAAATTTGTGATTTAGTTAGACAACTTAGAATTGCATTCATATTAGCTTTAGCATTGTTCTCACTAACCCTTTTTTTGCTTTATTTTTTGGTCGAGTAGATGGTGCCGCATAGGAATCCACAATAGATTGTCATATATCAAATCCATGGACCATCAAATAAATGTGCATCCTCATACTCCAAAAAACATAGTTGTTTCCATCGATAAATGATGCTCAACTTGAGGAAACCTTTCTTAATGAGCGCCATGTGTGTTCTTAAGATATTTTGTTCAAGTGGTTAGGATTTTTCGAAGGAACCTGCTCTGATTCCAATTGAAGAAAACACACACACACACACTTATAATGAGAGGGGGGTGAATTAGTATAAGACCAACTTTTCAATTTATAACTTTAGAAATCATAAAGAAATAATAAAAGTATTTGCACAAGAAAGATCTAACAATAGATTGTTGAACAAAGGTTGTCATTGATTTCAAAGGAGTTTATTGATGTCAAAGGTGATCATTGATGTTAAAGGAATATGGTCAATAGACCAATGAAATTTAAATGTAATTATATTGTCATATCATTTTGAGTTGTGGAAGTATATATTGCTAGTTATATTAATAATTTATCAGTTGTGGAGTATCTATAGTATCATAACACATCTATTCATGATAACAGAAGTAATATGGAAGTATAATCTGAAATGTTGGAGGTCAATTTCTCAGGGTAGAGAGATTTCTCTAGCAATGCATTTACATTTAGTATTTCTTCCTAAAGGTGTGTTTGGCTCTATGGTTTGAATGGAGATTATATCTACACATGTTCAATCATATTCTAGAGTTTTTAGAAGATATGTTTAGCATGCAAAAAGTTTGAAATGACAAAAGGATCTTTGTGCTTGTCTATCAACTAGTTGGTGTTTCAGAACTATGTGGCAATGGCTAGTAGCATGTGGCACCTGGAGTTACCATGTTATGATAAAATGGGTCTAGGTTAAGGTTCCTATGGAATCACATGGCATCATGTTCTTTTGGTGCTAACTAATTTTATTTAGGATCAACCTATTACACGTTTCATGGAATTTAAATTTAGGTCCACCTTATGTTGTCTTCGTTAATTATGGATCCTTGGCTGACATGAATTAAATTTATTATAGTGTGATGTATATGATCATCATACTTTAGATCACTTGTGTGTAGCTATATGTGAGAGAAATTAAAGAGAAGGTGGTAAGTAAATATATTTGTGTATGCAAGTTTGCGAGCAACAGTTATTCAATGTGAATTGTATCCCAATAATTTTGTGTCATTATCAAAATATCATGAATAGAGGAGAGTTTCTTAAACAAATGTAGATCTTGTGTAAGTTGTGTAACTAGCATTGAAGATTCATAAGCTTTATCTTTGTATTTTTGTAGTATTGGTGTTTTACTCATTGAGTTGGTGCTCAGATCATTGTATTGGGGATTGGTGTCTCTAGTAGGTTGGTGCCTACAAATATATTTAGGGATTGGTGTCTTCGATAGTTTGGTGCCTACTTCATATTGTGAATTCCTTCATTATATTCCTACTTTGTGAGGTTGAATTTGGACAATAGATCCAAGAATCTATTCTCACCATGGTTTTATCATCTTGGGTTTCCACATATATATGGTGTTCTCATGTGAAAATGTGTGTGCTTATGTGGTTGCATGATTATCAGTATCTATTTTGATTCAAGTTTCATGATTGACATATGCTTTGAATTAAATAATTTTAAATTGATTTGATCTATTGATTCAACCCCTCCTCACAGTAGATTGTGTTCCCTTCAATCAGTATTAGAGCCAAGTTCCTTTGAAGAAGATTAAAAGCTTGAGGTAGATTTGGGATGGAACACTCAATGGCTCAAGAGGGATTATTTGCAAATAAGGAACCTCTTGATGGATCCAATTATACATTTTGGAAAGTAAGGACGGAAGCATACTTGATGGCCCTAGGACTTAAAGTTTGGCAATCAGTTGTAGATGGATGTGAGATTCTTAAAAAATGCTCCAAGGGATAAAGCTAGAAAGAAGGATTTTGAAAATAATGTTAAGGAAAGGAATGCTATTTTATGTGGTTTATCTAACTCTAAATTTGTGAAGGTCATGTAGTATAGGACGACAAAGAAATTATGGGATAAATTGCACACCATTTATGAAAATGATGACAAGGTTGAAGAAGAAAAGATTCAAACTCATTGAATTCATTTTGAAATTCTAAAAATGAAAGAAGAAAACATTGCCACATTCCTGCTCTAGGTTGATGAAGTTGCCAATTATATAAGAGGTCTTGGTGAGGAATCGAAAGAGAGAATGATTGTGAATAAGGTACTCAGATCTCTTCCTAGAAGTTTGATTCTATTCTTTTTTCTATTGAAGAAGCTAAAGATCTAAATTCTCTAAAAATGGATGAATTACATAGAATCTTGACTACCTATGAAATGGGGTTTGATAGTGAAAACTCTATAAGGAAAGAGGTGGCATTCAAAGCATCTAAGAAGAAGATTAATCTAGATTTTGATATTGGGTCAAATCTAGAGGAAGAAAACTTTATCAGAAAGCTATAGAGAGGTTCCAAAAAGTAAAAAGGTAAGTTACCTTTCAAATATTTTAATTGTGGTGAAGTAGGACATTTCATGGACAAGTGTCCTTATAAATACTCTGAAAATGTTGAAAAAAGGTATGGAAATAAATCATATTAGAAAGGGAATAAAGTCTAGAGGAAACAAAAGAGTTTCTTCATTAATGGGGAAGGCTACTCTACTGATGAAGATGATCAAGAAATCTTCAGAGATGAAAGAGAGAAGGTTGAATTCATGGCCATGAAAACCACTAAAGATGTTGTAGAGATGAATATTAAAAATGGTGATGAAGTAGATCTTATGGAAGAGTTACTTTGTGTTGGAAAGGAGATTAAGAGATTGAAGAAAAGAATTGTTGAGGAAATGAAGGCTAAAGACTATTTATCTCATGATCTTGAGAAGGAAAAAGAGATGATCGTTGATTTGAAGATTTGAGTAGAAGAAGCAAAGAGGATTGAAGAAGTTATGACTAGAAGGTTGTTGTCAAGAGACAAGGATTGTGATAAGCTTGAAGAAAAATTATGTCACTAAGGAAAGATGTTGACAAAGTAAATCATCAGCTAAAGATAAAGTTTGGGAAGAGCATTGAGATCTTGGATCAAATAATTGATAGTCATAGATCTTCGCATATCAAAATCGGTATTGGTTTTGATAAACTGAAGAACAAAGTGACAAAACAACTAGTGAAGATTGCTAAGGAGAATTCAGAATGGATTGTTTCTAAAAGTTCAAAGTCTAAACAAAGTGAAGCAACCAATGATAACATAGTGTAGAATGATGGTTTATCCAAGTACAAAGAAAGAAATAGAAGATCTAGAAGACAAGCCTCAAGAGGACAAGGGTACAATACTAGGTTCAATTATTTATTTTTTGGTTATAGTTTTAATTGCAATCATTTTGGTCATAAGATTGTGGATTGTAGAAGGGATTCGGTAAGAAAAAAAATATTTTTTTTAGAAGTAATACATTTGCACCTTTGTACAATTTCAATATCATTTATCACAAGTGCAAAAATTTTGGACATATTGCTAGAAACAGTAGAAGCAATTTTCTGATTACTCTACTAGAAGTAAGAAGAAAAGGGTCAAAATTTCAGAATCATAAATCAAACAAAGTTTGAAGATGAAACCTGAAGAGAAAATATTAGAGAAGTCCATGATAGCTAAAACTACACTACATGCTCAAAAGGAGAAGAATTTGTGGATTAAAGACAGTGGATGTTCAAGCCACATGATTGGAGATAAAATTAAGTTCATAAATTTTAAGAAATTTTATGGGGGATTTGTAACTCTTGGAAACAATTATATTGCCAAGATAACCAATAAAAATACTTTAAGTCTTGATGGTGGTAGGACAAAAATTCATGATGTTTTGTATGTTGAAGGATTAAAGCATAATCTTTTGAGTGTAAGTCAAATGTGTGATAAAGGTTACAAGCTCTCATTCAGTACTAAAGGTTGTGAAATCTAGAAATTTGGTATCAAAGAGCTAATTGTGGAAGGAAGCGGGACTAACAGTGGCATATATCATCTCAGTCAACTGAATGGAAAAATTTGTTTTTCTATATAGAGAGAAGAGAGTTGGCTCTAGAATAAAAGATTGGGACACATCAATTTTGATGACATTGTGAAGATCAGCTCAAAGGGAATGGCCTAAGACATGCCAAAAATCAAGTAGCCTCAGTATACAAGCTACAAGCCATGTCATGAGGAAAAACAAACAAAGTTCAAATTTCCTTACTAAGGAATACTCTACAACAAATCCATTGAATCTAAGGAGACCAATGAGGACAAAGGGTCTACAAGGTGATGGGCATTTTATGATACTCATTGATTATTATACTAGAATGACTTGGATTACCTTTCTAAATGAAAAATCAAAATCATTTGATAAGTTTAAAGCTTTCAAGGTATTAGTTGAGAATGAAATTGGAAGAACAATCAAAGTTTTGATATTAGACAGAGGTGGAGAGTTCACTTTTGACTGGTGTGATGAATTATGTGAAGAGCATGGGACTAAAGGTAAAAAATTTCTCCTAGGACTCCATAGTAAAATGGAGTTGTAGAAATAAAGAATCTAGTTGTTAAAGAGATGACCAGAATAATGTTAAGAAAATTTATCGGATATATATGTAAATTAGAGAGAATCAGTTCAGATTGTAGCTCATAACATACCTAAGTCTAATAAAACACCATATGAGTTATGGAGAGGAAGAATGGATTTAGTTAGACATCTCAGAATAATTGGAAGCAAATGCTACATCAAAAGGGATCAAGATCACTTAGGTAAGTTTAATTTTAGATCTAGTGAAGGCATTTTTCTTGGTTATTCTATGACAAGTAAAGCATATAGATGCTGCAAAAAAATGTTGAAGAGAACTATGTAAAGTGCAAATGTAAGAGTTGATGAAACAATTTAGTCTGGTAATACTTTAGAAGTGGAAGATGATGAAGATCCAATTCGCAATAATGATGAACACTCGGAAGTTGATTCTGAGAACACTATTACAAAGACTCCAACAAGGTATGTTCAAAAAAATCATTTTGATGATTAGATTATAGGAGATAAGAATAGTGGAGTCTACACTCAAAGAAGAATTGAGAGAGAAAATGAAAAAATACATTTTTCCCTATTGTCAAAGATTTAACCAAGTTCTTATACAAAGGAAAGCAAAGAGAAAGGATGGGTAGATGCTATGAAAGAAGAACTATCTCAGATATAGAAAAATGAGACTTGGGAACTAGTTCCAAGACCTAAAGGTAATAATGTTATTGGTACCAAGTGTGTCTTTAGAAACAAGCTAAATGAAGATGGAGAAGTGATCTGAAATAAGGCTAGACTTTTATGTAAAAGATATGATCGGGTTGAAGTTAATGAATTTAAGGAGACATTATCTCTAGTATCAAGATTGGAAGCAATCATAATGTTTTTGGCTCTTTCAACATTCAAAAATTTCAAGGTGTATCAGATGGATGTGAAGTTTTCATTTTTGAATGGACAACTAGAAGAAGTCTACATTGAGAAACCGAAAGGCTTTCAATGTTCAGATAATATGGATCTTGTCTAAAGGTTAAAGAAGGATCTTTATGGACTCAAACAAACTCCTAGAGCATGGTATTCTAGGTTGGATAAGTATCTATAGCAGCAAGGGTTCCAGAGAAGTAGTGCAGATAGCAATTTATACATAAAAATAAAAGGTGATAAATTGTTGATTGTTGTTGTCTTATGTTGATGATATTATCTATGGTGGAAGCAGTGATGATATGTGCAAGGAGTTCTAAAATACAATATAGAGTGTGTTTAAAATGTCAATGCTTGGTGAATTGTCTTTCTTTCTTGGTTTACAAATTTCTCAATTAGACAAAGACATATTCATTTCTCAGAACAAGTACATAAAAGAAATGTTAAGCAAGTTAAATATGGAAGAATGCAAACTAGTAAGTACATATATGATTATCATATGTAAGTTGAGTAAATATAATGAATCTTCTCCGATAGACTATACCTTATATAGATTCATGATTGGTATTTTATTGTATGTAATTGCATCCAAACTGGATATAATGTAGGTAGTTGGAATGGTAGTCATATTTTAAGCAACACCTAAAGAAACTCATGTCAAAGCAATGAAAAGACTATTCGAATATCTAAAATATATAATGGACTTTGGTTTGTGGTATCTTAAGAGTGAAAATTTCGCTTTGACTGCATACACAGATGTAGATTGAGCAAGAATCTTAGATGACTAGAAGAGTACAATTGGTGGAGCTTTATTTCTTGGTGGCAATCTTGTATCCTAGTTGAGAAAAAAATAGGATTCATTTTCTCTATCTATTGCAGAAGTAGATTACATTGAAGTAGCTTCATGTTACACCCAGGTTTTATGGATGAAGCAAAATTTGAAGGAGATGAAGATTGAGTTTAATTAATCCATTTCCATTCTTTGTGATAATACCAGTACCATAAGCATTTTAAAGAATCTGATAATACACTCAAGGACAAAGCATATTGTAATCAAGTGTCATTTTCTAAGGGAGAAGATTGCAAAAAAGGAAGTGAACTTGGAATATGTTGAAACCAAAGAGAAAGTAGTAGACATTTTCACAAAATTGCTTCCTAAGGAGACTTTTGAGTTTCTCTAGAAAAAGTTGGGAGTTGTTGTTCTCTCCTCTTGAATCAAGAGGAAGCACAGGTTGAGGGGGAGTGTTTCCTCCCTACCGTAAGAAGGCTTGGTGGTCTTGTGGAATGTTTATCAGAAGTAGTGTGGTATGGACTTAGGGGGAGTCTATTCGAGAAATAGGTTTTCGAATTATGCAGAGTGTCGAGAATGCAGTTGACCTTTACCATTGATGTCAAAGGGGGAGAAATGGAACTCAAAATACTATATCTTCTAAGGAGAGAAAGTGAGAATTAGTGTGAGGTGGTTTCCTATTTCAGATAATATTAGATATGTCTTCGTGTGTGACCAGCATCTTGCTATTTTCCATCAATAAAAAAGGGGGGATTGTTGAACAAAGGTTGTCATTAATGTCAAAGGATTTCATTGATGTCAAAGGAATATGGTTAGCAGATTAGTGATAATTAAATATAATTATACTGTGATATCATTTTGAGTTGTGGCAGTATATATTGCTAGCTATATTAATAAAATTAGTTGTAGAGTGTCTGTGGTATCATAATACATCCATTCATGATGATAGAAGTAACCCAAAAGTATGATCTAGAATGTTGGAGGTCAGTTTCTTAGGGCAAAGAAATTTCTCTGGCAATGCATTTATGTTTATTTCTTCTTGAAGGTTTGTTTGGCTCTACGATTTGAATGGAAAGTATGTCTACACATGTTCTAACATATTTCAAAGTTTTTGAAAGATATGTTCAGCATGCTAAAATTTTGAAGCTCTTTGTGCTTTTTTGTCAACCAGTTGGTGTTCCAAAACTATGTGGCAATGGATAGTAGTGTGTGGCAGCTAGAGTTAGTGTGACATGATGATAAAACAGGTCCAAGCTAAGGTTCATTTGGAAGTGCATAATATCATGTTCTTTTGGTGACAACTAATTTTATTTAAGACCAACCTATTATGTGTTTCATATAATTTAAATTTAGGTCCACCTTATATCATCTTGGCTAATTGAAGTTATTGTAGTGTGTTGTATATAATCATCATACTTTAGATCACTTGTGTGTAGCTATATGCGAGAGTAATTGAATAGAAGGTGGTAAGTGAATATACTTGTGTATGGATGTGTGCGAGCGAGAGTTATTCAATGTGAATTGCATCTCAATCATTGTGTGTCATCATTAGAAAATCATAAGGAGTAGAAGAGGGTTTCTAAAACAAGTCCAGATCTTGTGTAAGCTATGTAACTAGCATTGAAAATCTACAAGCTTTATATTTGTATTTTTGTAGGATTGGTGTGTTGAAATGCATAAGAAAACTGAGAGGGGGGAGTGAATCAGTTGTAACTTAAAACTTAAAAACCCTCATTAACATTCAAATCCACATTCATTCATTAAACCCTTAAGTATGTTATTATGAATCAACATGAAAAGAAAATAATAGAAACTGAAACAACTCAACACCATACACAAGAGAACCCTAGATTTATATGGAAAACCCAAGAAGGGAAAAACCACAATGAGGATTAACTCACAATATAAGTAATATCAATACCGAATACAATACCTGGCTAACTGTTGGAGGGGCTCACTGCCCAAAGAAGAAAGGATCACTACCAGAATAGAAAGAAGGAGAAAGAATGTTACAATGAGAAAAGTATCTCATAGCAACAAGAGAATCCACCACAACAAGTCAACATTATTCGCAGATCTCAAAAATATCAAAACACCTTCTGCTCACTACATCAAGCAATCTTGCATTATAGCTCGCACTGCATTTTGCATCTATGCACTCTACTGCTTTGAATTTTACATCACAAAGCTCAACACAAAGACACACTTCATCTCGCATCAAATCATCTTGCATTTATACCATCCACAACTTGAACCACAATGCAACATAGCTTGGACCCAAATTAACTCACATGCCATGCAACACCTTCATCAATACTTAAACACCTTCGTGTGTACTACAAACACCGAGGTTGACTATTACCCATATAAACACCATTAAACTTTGAAGTACATGCTTCCTCAAACCTAAGGATGACTTGTGAACCGCACACCATGCTTGAACACAATCTAGAATATTCCTTAAATACCCTAAAATACAACAAACTCCTTCACAACAACTTCCACCTGAAGAATGTACAAACCCAACACACTCAAACAACTCTACCATACACTGTTACTTAAAAAACAATCTTCTGAAGCACCAAACCTCAAATCCTCTTGACTGAGGTAAACTACCAACACCATCAACACACCTTCAGAATTACAAGCCCTGAAGCATAACTATAGAGAAACGCGGAGCAAAAACATTTCTTCTAGACACCTCCGCAATGCACAGTCACACATTGGTGAACACAACTTCTATTGTACCATGATCCAACACACCATCTCTTGAAAATAACACCTTTGAACAATTCTTACCAACATATCTGAATCTCAAAAGAAGATCTTCAACCTAGAAGAAATGTGGAGCAAAACCAAAACAACTTTGTTACTCAAATCACCACTGCAACACACTATTTCTGTTTGTTATCAAATTTTCTCAAAAGCATTTGGAAACCAAGCACCAAAGACACATCCTTATTATCCTCAGTACTTCTACAAACATAGATAGAAGCTTATCAAAGCAATTATACATTAGAGATTGACACCAATAGCTATAATAATGACAACATAATGCAACTAATCAAAACATCAACTGCACTCTTGCAACCATCTCACTCAACTACAAACATCCATGACAACACAGACTTGTTGACATCAATGACAACACCAACTGCGCATACTTGCAACATGGTGTTCTACTCATTGAGTTGGTGCTCAGATCAATGTATTGAGGATTAATTTCTCTAGTAGGTTGGTGCCTACAAATACATTTAGGGATTGGTGTATTTGGTAGGCTAGTGTCTACTTCATATTGTAAATTCCTTGATTATATTCCTACTTAGTGAGGTTGTATTTAGACACTGGATCCAAGCAACTATTTTCATTGTGGTTTTACCCATCTTGGGTTTCCACATACATCTGGTGTTCTCATGTGCACGTGTGTACTTATGTGGTTGCATGATTATCAGTGTCTTCTTTTATTCAAGTTTCATGATTGAAATGTGCTAAATTAAAGAGTATAAAATTGATTTAATTTACTAATTCACCATCCCCCCATCCCCCAACTCTCAGTAGATCATGTGCCCTTCACAGAGAACATAAAATGCACACATGATTTTATGTGAAAATCCTTGCAAAAGAAAACCATGTTACAATTATTGCTTTTATATGAAACTTATTACAACTTCGTAGGCACCAATCCACATGAGACACAAATCCCTTCCACTAAGCATCAACTCAAGAAGAGACTTCAATCTCTTCAACATAAAGCTTCAACCTCACAATCTCCCAAATAGGAGGCTCCAACCTCCACAAGAATGATAGGAATATGTTTTACTTGCCACTCCTTAAATCTACCCTAATGCCTTCTCAAAAATTTACAAAATTATATTTGGCAATAATTTCTTTTAAAATATGGTGTCTTCTCAAATTGGCAACAATGTCTTCTCAAAATTGGCAATAATGTCCTTTCAAATCTGCAATAAAATTTTCTAAATCGTCATAATCTCACTTATGTCACTTTCTCGCCTCTCATAAATTTGTTGCTATAATTCTGCTCTAATACACTTTGTAGATCTGTTTGAATACCCTTTTATTTCTACTCTTCATACAAAAATATCTCTTGAAAAATCGATTGATTTTAACCCTCTCACAATCTCAAATTTATACTTGCCTAGCATGCCCCTTCATCCAAGAGGGGTGACTCTTCAAGGTTGGCCCACACCAAAAATATTTATTTATTTATTTTATTTTGCCTTCGATAACTTGAGCACACCTTCCTTGAGGGGGCCAGCCCATTTATTTTATTTTGCCTTCGATAATTTTGTTTTTGTTTTATTTTCTTCAGCAGCCTACAATATTTTTTTTTTTTTTATCTTTCTCTTAGGACAGTCAGCAAGAGGACATCATGGAAAAACTACTATGACATCAATGACTACAATAATTCTAACAATAATTTTATCTATATTTTTTATCTGTATAAAATTGCCTACATTTGAATTGTTAAATACTGAAATGCTGTTGTAAACATATGTTTTCTTCAATCCATTCTATTAGTACAAGAATTTTTTGGATTTGACTCTGTAAATTTTTTGATTTTCAACATTTGAGATCAAACTTCAGAAAAGCAAGAACTGAAATACTGTGCTTATATACTACGCAAAGAGTTTGCTTTGATAACATGTTATAGCAAATTGAATACAAACAAACTATTGTCAATCGGTGTTAAGCAGCACTAGCATTGACATTTATATCTATTTGTCTCTTAAAATGGAATGTTTTTAACAGTTCTTTAACAGAACAAAACAATTTAGAAGCTTTTTCAGTTGTCTGATTTCTTTAGACTCTCTCTATTTCTTAAAATTTTGGAAAACACATCATAGAAAAAAGCTGCAACCATTTTGATCCTTCACTGGCATAACATTACACAGCTTAAGTTTCTTAAGAGCTCCTAGATTTGCTCCCATACAACCTGAAAAGATGATATGCAGACATGCCAGATAAAACCCCCATAAATACTGCTGCTAAAAATCCAATCACAATCCCACCTCCAGTCTGCAAGCAAAACTTCCCGAAAAAACCACAAACTTTGATCCACTGAAGCTTAGATAGCCCATGCTCTGCAAGATATGCCGATTCTGCAGCTGATGCAGCAGCAGCAAGGCTAACATAGGCCACGACCTGCCCACAAACACAAATTTCATGATACCTCCTTACCCATTTTCTTTTTTCAATAAAAACCATAGATGGCTCAAGGTTCTTACCATTCCCTAAGAACCCATAATTCTATCATATCGGAAGTAAACTTGATTTGAAGACCAAATACAGCTTATTGACAGGATTTTAAGTCTTCTAGTTTTCATTGTGATTGGCAGTGAAGGCAGAAGGCTTACCTGATCACAAGAAAATATCATCCATGCCAATGGCTTGCTCAACAAAATACTTCCCCTGTACATGTCCCAAACACACCTCAAGCCTTGTACCAGACAGTATCCTGCTAGAATTCCCTCAGTAATAACAAGACATCTGTAATGAACCCATTTTAGATCTACTTTCGTGTCTACTTCCTCCATGATAGATTTCAAAAGCCAATGAAACCAAATCCTAACTGGGTATTTTTTCTACTTCATTGGAGAAAAGGAAAGAAACTCTTAAACTAAAACAAGTGTTTTCTTTTCCCCTTAAAAATGAAATGGAAGTTATTAACTCACAGGAGAGATTTCATCAGAAGGAAGTCCGCAGTCTTGTGGAGCCCAAGAACAAGTTCATTTTCTGAAGCAACTCCCACAGTGACAGCACAGACAAGACCCGTGATCACCACACCGAAACGCAGCACCACTTCACTTCTCCTCGTAATCTTTTCTACCTTATCTGTGGTCATTTTCTCACTGAAACTCGCAGGAACAAACCCATTCTCACAAAAATCCCTGCCTGTAATACAGTTCCTCATTTTAATCCTTGCAATGATATGGAGAAAATGTTGCCAACTTAGGTACTTAAAATCACCTTCTCTATGCTGTATGAATAGCTACTTAAAAGCCAGAGTCTTTACGGCAGTATTTGTTTCTCTGACTCTCATTTATTACACCCATCTGAATCTCTGTACAACCAAGAGTCTTTAAGTTCTCATTTTATGAGAACTGTGCTGGTGTTTTTAATGTGGGCACTAACCCAATGTACTGTATCCTATAAAATTTGGCTATAGCCATCTATAAATGCTCAATCTGATAAATAGGTACAATCTTACATCAAAATAGGTTTGTTAATAAGAGTAGGAGAGACTTTAAGGGTCTCATAAATACAGTCACTGTCCAATCGCCATGGAACAGAACTTCAAAGATTACCAGAGACACCCACGTCTAATCTATTCTCTTATAACTACCTAACAATGAACAACGTTTAAAATCCCATGTTTCATGTTTCTTCTTTTTAAGAATATTGAACAACCATGGGCCAGGTACATAATGGAAAAGAATAATGGTAGGGGGAGAGAACTTGGTGGCACGCCAGTTCCTGTACTACAGTGTCTTGCATTTATATTTCCAACTTAAATATTTAAAAAAAGAAATAGTTGGAAAAAATATATTAGTAAAAAAAAATTAAGAAGGTATTAATATATGTGTATAGAATAAAAGATAATATGTTTGTGATGAAGGATCATTTTTATTAATTTTATGTGTGTATTTTTATAAAATAATTTGTTTTTGAGAAGGTATGAAAGTTAAATGGATTCAAGTTAGATATTTTATGTGTGTATTTTTATTACGCCGAAGGCGTGTCCTATATGAGCTTTCGAAGCGCATTTTCCCCTTCTACGGTTGAAAAGCAAGTACAGACCCTGGTTGACATTCTTACGAATCTCAGCCGTCCATCATTTTTCATCATGATCCAAATTTTTGCCTTTTTCTGCTTTCCCGCCGCTATTGGTTTCTGTTCTGTGCATTCTCAGCGGTAGCAGCACGGTCTACTCCACCAGAATTGACATTTATTTTGCCCCCATACTTACCTGTCTCGGTTCACCTGCGTCACAACTCACAGAATAATGCTCTCCTCCGCTTCTGCTCTATCTCAGTTGCCCCCATACTTATCTATCTTATTCCCCGGTTTCTGCTCTGCTTCTGCTCTCGGGAAGCTCTTCTTCAATTCAAAGATGCCTTAAATTATTCTTCTCATTCTCATTTGAGTTTGTGGGAGAAAGAAAGAGATTGCTGCCTCTGGGAGGGCATATCCTGCCATAACACCACCCATCATGTAGTCGATGTTGAAATATAGGGTGGTGTTGGAATGGAGGGCGACGTCATATCTGAGAGCTTGTGCACCCTCACTTTTATTGTAACCATTTGCCTACCCAACATGAGATTAACAAGTACTCTTCCTTTGTGCTAAGATGGACTATCATAGTTTGTTTTGCAAAGGGAATGGTTGCTGGGCGGCGCGCAGAGATGGGAGCTGGGTCATCCAGAGCTACTTCTAAAGTTGGAAGCATGGATTCAAAACAAGGTCCGCTGTTTGTGTCTACTGATATAGACTGTTGTTTGGGTCTCTTGATTAAAATAAATGTGTATAGTCTTCCATTTGTTTATATCGTGACTGTGCGTTGCAGGTTATGAAATAGTCTTCACCACTGACATTAGACTTACCCCCATAGCAAGAGCTTGACATTTTTTTATCTAACTTTTAACGGAATCAAATTAGGAAAATTTCATATAGGTTATCTTATTAGGATCCCTGCCGTAGTTTTCCTATTTGGAAACAATCAAAATTCAGATTTATAGGCTTCTTTAACTGAGGAATGGAGATGCCATCGTCTGAAACATACATGTCAGTAACCCCGGTATTACACTATCAAAACAGTGCCTCTAAGCCTGGTGGGTACTAAAGTTTTCAGTTTTCACAGTTCTTTTAACTTCTCTGTTGAAGATTATTAGAGTTCCTCTGTATCTATTATATGTCTTTTATTTTTTCTTTCCTGTAGGGAAAAAAATCTATTTTTACAAGTGACACAAGTATGAGGGGCAGAAGTCGTCGAGCGCTTCTGGATGTTACAAATGATTCCCCTATTGCAGGCCTTGCCTTTGATAGAGGTGATGGCTCAGAGACCCCAGTTTCAAACGTCAAGTGTTGCCCTCCCCGCGAATCTACGCAGACTCTTGGAACAGGGGAGGCGTTGCTACGATACCAAGTGAAATCACTTCTTTAGAGTCTTGATAAGCCTGCAAACATTATCTTATCTCAATGGACTTTTTGCCTCTCCAAACAGACTCTTGGCCCCCACACCTGCAAATACTCTTGATTCTGCTGCAAATACTCTTGATTCTGCTATTGCATGTGCTAACAATAGCTCACTTCGAAAAACATCTGTCAGCACCTTTGCGCTTTATGTAGATTTGGGCATGTCTTCTCCTAATCTGAGTCCAAGATAAAGTATTCAGTCAATGTTTCTGACATTCCGCTTTGTTTGATGAATTCTTATTATTAGTTTTGCAATTTTAAGGTTATTGTGTTTGATTCATTTTCAGGTTATTGATCCAATGAAATTTATGAAATTATTTATTGATTCAATTTTAAGCTTATTATGGTTGATTCATTTTCAGATTATTGATCCAACGGAGTTTCCCCAAGATACTTCAACCAAAAAACCCACAACAAAAGCATTGTTGTTTGATTCTCATGATTTAATAATTTATACCTTGGTTTTCATATCTCAACATACTCTTTGAAGGCAATAAAAGAGATCAAGCACGGTTTCAAAAGGTGAAGATGGGAGCAATAGTGATCTGCTTGTTGGCTACATTGGGTGTGGCTCATGCTTGTGCTATTACTTCTTGCCCTTTTACTATTTATCCTTATTCTTGGAGGCCTGGTGGAGGAATATACTTTTGTTGAACAAAATGATTGAGTTTATACTTTTGTTGAGTTTTAATTTTGATTTGGGTTTGGATGTTATGAATACACATAAAAAAACACTCAAGAACCATTTTTTTATTAGTACAGAGTCAACTATATAGGATGCGTCATCTGTTACTAATTCTCATTTTGCTAATAAGAATAAATGTTGTGAACATATATTCAAATTCTTTATGCTTACCATTCAAACCTAACACTACCTTATAGAAAACTAATAAATAGGTGCCTACTCATATTGTTTTTTGATGTTTGAATAGTTATTGGACCCTTTGAATCTCCTTATTGCATCAATCAAATCCACAAATAACAAAAAAGCTAAATTCACAATAAATCAATCAAAGAAATTACATTTATTTTCATATCAAACTCAATCAATAAATATAAATGTATCTAAATTCATAAACAATGATTATTTTTAATTATGATTCAAATCAAATTTAACAATTCTAAATTAATGCATTCATAATTCAAAAAATATATAAAATTATATATAGTTATATACATTTCTTTATACAAATAGGGGAGAAGGGCTAAGGCTCAATTGTTGTTATAGCACTTGTGTTAATAATATTCACACTTGCGGCATATTTATACTATATATATTGAAAAAAATAGTCCACATGTGAAACAAAAATTAACCAAATATTGGTCAAGATGGACCCATACTTGAACATATGGAAATCTATGAATGTTATATAAAAAAACATAAATATATTCATTAAAAGGTGAAATAATTTTTTTTTTGTTTCAAATGAAATATCAAAACTATCTATTATAAGTGTCATTTATAAAACAAGTGATGCATTGGGTCTCATTTCTGCAATAAGATGTGTAATACGGTAGTTGATTTAAAGTATTATTGCTAGAATAATTAATTTACTAACACTAATAATAAAATGAAATTTGTTGAATTACTTTCAAAAATATTTAAAAGTTAAAATAGAAGAACCTAATTCAACAAAACTTAGAATACAAGTGTTGGAAATGTTAATCAAAGAGAGACAATTCCAAATGAATTTAAAGTTGTAAATATGATATAATTTCATAACTACATGCGAACATGAATGTTTAACTTTAAATTGATAAAAGATGTTAGACTTTACATATATAATGTTTTTTGAATATACTATGAAACAAATAAATAAAAAATAGATCAAAAAATATAATTATTCACTATCTTTTATTAAATATTATTTTATTGTTAATTTTTATAATATTTTAAATTAATAGATGGAAATTTTATTTATATTATTATATATTATATTAATCATTTAATCTTTCGTTTTTTCTTTATTTCACTTTTTCAATAAATTAAAATTGTCTCAAATATGATTAAATTTGTTGTATTCATTGGCCCACAATCTTTTAAATACAAAGTAATGTCATTTATCAAATAGGACAATAGAAAGTGACATTAAAATTCATTTGCATTATTAACTTTTTTATAGTCAACATTAAATGGTTAAAAGATTTCATAGCTTACATCACACTAATATTACTATTCACAATTATTATCCAATAGAATGATACATAAATTATTTTAAAGTATTTTAATTCTATTATACATTAGAAAATTTGGTCAAACTATTTTAATTCTATCATTTCATTGGTTCATTTGTTGACAACTAATAAATCAGATGAATGCATTAGCATTCTAAGTAATAAGATGCTCATTTAAACAAGTATTCTTTCATAACTATGAAAAAATATTATTCTTATATGTACAACTATTGGGATAGTAATGTATATGCATTGGAGTGATACATTGGAGTATTTCATATTAATAGTTTCTCCTATCAAAAGTATAAGAGATGAGTAGAATAAATACCTACCTTGTATTTTCCCATGAAATGTGAAAGATTGTAAAGAAGTTTTAGTGTTCAACTATTGGTCCATTTGTGTTGGATATAAGTTGTATTTTAAATAATATTGTGTTGTTTTTATAGCAACAACTAGTATTTTATGTTCAACTATTGGTTCATTTGTGTTGGATATAAAAGTTACAGTAAGAAAGATTTATGGTTACCTATAGGTATTTGATCCATTTAGATATGATAAAAGATATTTTAAATAAAAATATGATAACCTCCAAAGAATTATAAAAATTGTGAATATAACAAGAATAAATTTTAAGACATTAAATAAGTGTAGTCTATGATACTTTAAAAAAATTGGAAAAATATTAACTATTATATATAATTATATACTTGTATATAGAATGATGCAAAAGTTTTTTTGTAGTTGTCTAAATATATTTTTACAAATCTCTGTAGGTATTCAAAATATTTAGAATATGACACTGTTTGGGAAGTGGTGAGGTCCAATTGAGGACTAGTGGATGGTGAAGTTGAAGGATGGGAATCAAGGTGGGAGTGCTTTCCTGGCAAGTGGGGGTCCGTACAGGGCTGGTGATGGTGCTGATCTGGCAGGAGAAAAGGATATTTTATGGTGACTGGCACTTCTCCACGGATTCGATGAGCATGACGGTAATGACATCATTTCTCATTACTCTGGTGGTCACATCTTGTCATTACGGCGAGGCATGGAGTGATACAAAGATGGCGGGTGGCTAGTTGGCACATCCTACCACAATCGCTAAAGTGATATCACACACTTTGGGAAGGATCGAGATTGTGCATTGATCATAGGTTGGCTAGCACGATCCTCTATCAAACTACTTGTTATATTCTGGTTTGTGCGGTGGTATTTTATTTGAAGGTTGTGTAATCCCAAAGTAGGCTTGTGTCTGAGCGTGGTATGGAGGAGAGGTCGAAGTTTATTGTGAGGATTTCTTCTGAAACCTTGACGAGCATTGGGGTTGCCACACCGATCAAGCTTCAAAGCACCGGCAGGAAAATGGCGTTTTGTAACCCAATTACAGACCAACGCCTCAAATGCATGCTCAGAAATATGGCATCCTTATTTTGGTGGCAATTAAGATGGTGTTGGGTAAGGGATATATGGAGGATGAGGAGAATTACAGAGTTGGTTCCAACATTGCCTCCAGATTTCTGGCATCTCTGTTGGACATAAAAATGGCTAAGCGGGAGGAGAGACTGGTGATAAGAAGGCTCTTTTATGTGGATTTGTTAGTGGGCATGGAACAAGTGTTATACGCGGCCTCCCTTGGAATGGGAATTCCTCATCAGTGAAACATGCATCTATTGTACGTGCTTGGGGAGGTAATAAATATTACCCCTTTTTACTTGATCTAAAAGGGATGGCTCTGGTCGAGCACAGAGAGCTCTCGACGATCGGGGTGGACTATCTTTTAAGAACACTCAAACTACCCTCCTCTCAGGCTGGTTGTTGGGTGCCAGACTTCCGGGCCTTCACCATTGAAAATGAGTTGGACTATCTGTTAAGGGCACTCAAACTACCCTCCTCTCAAGCTAGTCACTGGATGCCAGAATTTCGGGCCTTTGCCCATGCAAATGGGTTTCTGATATCCAGGGAGTCAGGCTAAGTGTATTGCTAGGGTTTAGGTGAATGGTGAATGTCTTAGTTTCTTTTGTTGTTTGTGTTTGTCCTGGAAGATTGGGTGTTTGTTCAGTATGGGTGCATTTTCTTCCTGTGTTATTCGGGGTAGTGTTATTGGGCTCTTATAATGTAAATTTTGGTGGTAGGTTTGACTGAATGCTTGCAAATCTTGGCGATGGTTCGGTCTGCGGCAAGCACATTTTGGTGTGATTTGGGTGATGGTGGAAGGTTTTGTGTTGTAGTTTGTGAATCTAGCATACCTGCATAGCAGACAAATTGTAAGTTTGTTTCAAATCAATACAAAACTCACTTATGTATGAAAAAAAAAACTATAAATATAATCATTGTAAATATACTAAGTGCAAATTATAATCTATAAATAAGCGCTATAAAAATATCAAACAAAAATTATAAAGCTATAAATAAGTGTAGATTTTAGTATTTTATTAAAAATATAGTTGAGAAAAATATTAATTGTTAAGGAGTTGAATGATTTCATATAGATTATATATAAATATTTACAATTATACAAATATATTTATATCGAAGTCTACATGAATTTGTAGAAAATATTAAAAATGAAAATTATAAACTATAAATTAAACAACTATTAATGTATCAAGTGAAAATTAAAAATGGTAAATTAGTTACACCATAATTTCACAATAACAACTTAATATATCAACTCCTTAGTGATCACCAAATGCAACAAATGATATATAATTGTATATGTATAATTACATTTATGTACACACAATTACATATAACTGTATATTTTTTGGGTTTGTAGTATCTATATATAAATATACACTTTTATATATAAGTGTTGGTATTTTTTTTCAAACAAATTTATAAAATATCAAAATTAAAATTTATTTAAAATTTTAGAATTTGCACTTGATATATTTGCAGTGGTTAAATTTATAGTTTCTATATTTTCTTATGTGGATGTAAGAAAATTAAATTTTTAGTGAATTTGATTTGGTGATTATTTATCCAATACGGTGATTACTAAAAGGTTTCAATTTTGTGGTTGTAATTAATTTTTAATTTTTAATATACATATTATGATAGAACTTTATAATTGAATGTGATTATAGTTGCTAATTTTCAAAATAGTGAAATGGACTCAATCTTATTATATTACAAATGCCATGGAGCTAAAATATAATTTTTAATATAGAATGAGATAAATTAGACATCACCCATAAAATATACACAAAAAATCATGCATTTTAAAAAAACTACATCCAAAAATAATACCATGTGAGTCTAAATAGAGCCCTAAAGGTTCTCAAAATAAGAATTGATCAACATCACCTCTAATAATTTATAATTTCAAAAAACATCTACATAAAAAAATAGCCTAGATATAAAAAAGATTCCAAAAAATGGAGCAAAAATGAATTAAGATGGAGCCTCTAAAGTTCAACACCAAAAATTTAAATTACATTGGAGAGAGATCAAGAGTGAGGATAGAAATGATGAGATCATGTTAATATCATTAGAAAACTATTTTGAAATGCCTCCATAATACTCCTATATACCAAAACTACCATTAATTTGTTATGAAACTACTTTATCCACTAAGATATATCAACTAATAATCTTAAAGCACCAAAAAAGTTTAGAAAAGTACCTTCTCAAAAAAACTAGTGATTTGGAGCATGTAGATGGCAGTGGTGTTTTCATTGGAGGCAATGATGGTTGAGGGCTAGTTCTAGCATTGGTGATCAATAGGTTGCATAGTGATAGCATGGCTAAGCATTGTCACTATAGTGCCAGCAAGCCAAAAAAAAAAAAAATTAATTTCTTTTATTGCAAATTTGTATGGGACAGTCATTGTATGGATTATAGACCAATAATAATAATAAATTATTTCACCAAAAATAACTAATTATATATCCATACGCCAGCGCTTGGGTTCTGTGGGACCGGATCTTGGGTGCCGTTAGGAACTGTGGACGGAAGACAGTTTTCCAGGTTGGGGATGTTGGTCACTTTTGGAAACGTTTCTTGTGACATTATACATGAGTAATTCTTTGACCTTAACACTAGATCTTTTCATTAGTGGCTAAAATTCCTCCAATCTCTGTTAAAATAAAGATGATTAATATCAAGTGGGTCAATTCTACAAGAGATAAGGAAAAGTGATGTCCCATGAAGAAAAACTTAAGTAATAAGGTATAATTAGAAAATGGTGCTCTAACATGCCACATAGGTGTGGCAGAATGTGAAATGAAATAGGTCCTAGCAACTAGGCCTAATTATGTACCTAATGCAAGTTAGAGTTCAAGGGCTTTAACAAGCTACCAAACCAAGTAGCAAAAAAAGAAATTACACCATTCAACAATACTAAATTTTCCTTTATTCACTTGCAGTTACTAGAACATTACAATAGGAGTAAGGATATTAGAATTTATTATAGTTCAGCATGCCTTCCTACATGCCTTTAACATACATTCATTCTAACCAAATAGCTTCTTCAGTCTTTTTATACTCTACAAAAACTTTCTCTAATTCAACAACTCTCTCCAAAAGAGATTGATATCACTATTTAAAGCACATAAAATGGATAAAATTCATCCACCCCACAATTTGATATGAAGGATGACATTCCATCCATTTAGAGCACCTAGGAAATCACTTTGTTTGTCATTAAAACCATTTTTTTGTCATTTTTCTGCCTTTTGAAATTATAGCAGAAAATTTGGGACCTTCCAAATGTTGGAAAAAGTTCAAGGAGGTTCTAGATATTTCCTAAAGCTTAGGAAAGCTCCACCATTTCAATTCATGCGGAGAAATCAAGTAGTTAGGGACATTGGTGGAAATTCAAGGGTAAACAAGATATATCTTGAAGCATAAGAAAGTTCCACCAGGCATGTATTTAGTGGGAAAAATTGCCTAGCATCCAAGACATCAAGAAATTTAGTTAGAAAATCAGAGAATCTCAAACATCGGGAAAGTTCTGTAATAACCTGTATTAGGAAAAAGTTCCACAACTCTGCAACTTAATTTTTCTCAAATATTCACCAATTTTGAAATGTAGACACCCATTTGGCCCTTCTTCAAGGTGAAGTTGTTACTTGGCCATGAACCAACTAGAATTCTCTAGCATTTGATCACCAACTCCTACAAAAAAAGAAAGGAAGAGCCAAATAACAACATAAAAAAGAAATATTTTTTGGTTCACATAGGATTGCTCATGGACTCGGATGCTCCTATATTAGACATGTAGGGTAATAAAAATGTTTCATGACTTGTGTTACCTTAGTTTTCATCAACTCTTTTTATGCCTTGTTAAATTTTGAAAAAAAAATTATCATTAGTTGTCAGGTTCCGACTAGATTCTCAGAACCTTGTCGGGTTCTAACGAGGTTCTCATAACCTTGTCGGGTTCCAACGAGGTTATTTTAATTGTGCGTTAACCTAATGTTGTCTTTTTAAAGTTCATTTTATCTTTGATGTGTTGATATTAACTTAGGTTTCACCAACCTTATTGGCTTCTGAAGAGGTTCCCAAAACCTTGTGAAAACCTGATGAGATTTTCATAACCAAGTCTAGATTTAACATAATTTGGATACTCTAGTCTCCTCTTGAGCTCTCATCAGATGCATATAATTAAGAACTTTGGAAAGGTTGAAGGAAATAAACAGGCATTTCAAAACTTCTTAGAGGTTTTTAAACCTTTTTTGAAATCCGACAAGGTTTCCACAACCTCGAGAAAAGATGAGAGATTTCTATAAGGGAAATTCAAAATTCTCATTCGAGGTTCATGATGAAAATCAGTTTCAATAAAGAATTTTGGAAAGTTGTAGAGGTTTTGAAACCTTTGTTGGAGCTTGACAAGATTCTCAAAACCTACAACTCTTTTGACATAACTTTAAAGTCATTCCTTTTCAAAATTTTGAAAGTGTCAAAAATGAATGGTGAATGAGAAATCTCAAACACACCAAACTTAAGGTGTGCTATTAATGCTCCCTCCCCAAAGTAAAGGATGTTAGTTATAAATGTGTTTAAATAATTATTAATAATCATTTCATCATGCAACTGATAGAGAATTATTAAAGAATGGGGGAGAAAAGGTTACAAATCTCACACCAACATTTTTTATCACAACAATTGCCACAAATAGATTGAAGGTATTTATTAGATTCATTTTATAATTCATGGCACTTATTGGAGGTTTATTTGAGGTGATACAAGGGACATAGGTGAGATACATAAATTTGGAAATCAATTTGAATTCTTGACTTAACCCTAATCACTTCTCAAAATTTTACTACTCTTGTGAAAAAATAAAACTCAAGTATCTAGGGTACGAACATTTGTTGGGTTTATCCAACACCATCTCAAAAATTGGCAACACAAAGTTGGGCCATGTGAATTTGCAAGATTTCTATGAGAGAATTATAAGAGAAAATATATCTCCTATTAAAAAGAGGTTGATCGAGAGTAGGTTGCTACAAGCAGCTACATTTCTTGTGGCAATACAATATGTAGACCTAGTTCTAGAATGTGTGAACCATTATAATTCACAAAATTATGAACTAAGAACCAATGATAATAATTTGGTGGTCATATTGACTAGTGATACTTTCAATTCTTGCCTCTAATTACCTCAAAGGGATGAATTTTCCACCATTGATTATACAGTAGCTTACTATCATTTCACTGAGAAGAACCAATGTAAGAATACAATTGTCTACCAATGGTTAGCAACACTTAAGAAAGGCAAGTACCAATTGGCCAAGAGATTGTATCGATCTCATTTCACAAATGAAATTCTAAACATTATACTTTTCCTTCATAGACTAAAGGGTAATGACTATGCACATGATTTTGAAGAGTGGATGTACTTATTTATTGTTGTGATAATTCATGGCCAGTAGTTCATTAATTGGGGCACTTTAACTAGAAACCAAATTCACTTGGAAATCGCCCACTTCAAGATACAAAGGGCTTTCTATATGTCTTTCTACCTTTTTTATGTAACTACTTGCACAAGGCCTTGGCCAAGACTCCATCTGATAGGTGTTCTTGATGAGATCATGTTAATATCATTAGATAACTATTTTGAAATGCATCCATAATATTCCTATATGCAAAAACTACCATTAATGTTTTATGAAACTACTTTTCCCACTAAGTTCTATCGACTAATAATTTAAAAGCACCAAAAAAGTTTAGAAAACTACTATGATAAAAACTAGTGATTTGGAGCATGCATTGGTGATCAACAGGTTGCATAGTGATAGCATGGCTAAGCATTGTCACTATAGTGCCAGCAAGCCAAAGTTTTATTTTTTTAATTTATTTTGTTGCAAATTCGTATGGTATAGTGTTGTATGGCTTATAGACCAATAATAATAAATTCGTTGTACCAAAAATAACTAATTATATATCATGATCTAGGGGATTTGGGGCCTTCTAAATGCAATGAAAAAGTCTGTTTGACTTAAAAATACTATGTTTGATAACAATTTTTCAAATTTAGTCTTAAAACCCTTTTAAGAAACATACCTTCCTCATTTCCACTTTCAATGAAACAAAAGTCAATCTTGATTTTTTTATCCTTTTGAATGCTTTAGCAAGCTCAAGTTTGATCCATCAATCTTCAAATTTTTATTGTAATAAAATCAAAAAGAGAAACCCCTAATAATCTTATATATTATGAACTCTCTTAAAAAATATTTGATTAAATCCCTTTATTTCTCAAAAGATTAAATCAAATTAGGCACCAAAAGGGATCTAATACCATGTAGTATTTAATAAAAATCCAAATACAAACCCAAATCTAGGTGACTACATAATATTATAAAAAGCTATTTGCAATCTACAAATCATGTAGAATGTAATAACCAACTAAGATTAATATTGAGAAAATAAGATATATTAATATCAAAATAGATTAATTTAAAGATAGAAAAGGGTTACATTATATAGCCTCTAGTTTCTAAATCCAAAAAAGATAAGGAAGAGACAAAAAAATCCAAAAAGAAAGGGTTTACTTTATCAATGTTTCCAAATCTGAGAAGATAAGGAAAAAAGCGATATCCCATGAAAGAAAAACTTAAGTAATAAAGTGTAATTAAATAATTACTCTAAAACGCCACTTAAGTGTAACTTAGGAGAAATGTGAAATGAAATAGGTCCTAGCAACTAGGCCTAATTATGTAGGTCTAATGCAAGTCAGAGTTCAAGGGCTTTAACAAGCTACCAAACCAAGTAGCAAAATAGGACTTACAATGTTCAACAATACTAAATTTTCCTTTATTCACTTATAGTTACTGGAACATTGCAATAGGAGTAAGGATATTAGAAATCATTATAGTTCAACATGCCTTCCTACACGCCCTAGAATGCATGCCTTCAACATACATTCATTCTAAGAAAATAGCTTCTCCAGCTTTTCTGTACTCTATATAACTTTCTCTAATTCAACAACTCTCTCCAAAAGAGCTTGATATCACTATTTAAAGCACATAAAATGAAGAAAAGTCATCCACCCCAAAATTTGATATGGAGGATGACATTTCATCCATTTAGAGAACCTAGGAAAGCACTTTGTTGGTTGTTAAAACCATCATTGTATAATTTTTTTTTCCTTTTGAAATTATAGAAAAAAATTTGGGACCTTCAAGATGTTGGAAAAAGTTCAGGGGGGTTTTAGATATTTCTCGAAGCTTAGGAAAGTTCCACCATTTCAAGTCATATAGTGAAATCAAGTAATCAGGGGCATCTGGTGGAAATTCAAGGGTAAAAAGATATATCTTGAAGCATAAGAAAGTTCTACTAGGCATGGATATAGTTGGAAAAATTAGGGCATCCAAGGCAATAGGAAATTTTTCCAAGAAATTTAGTGGGAAAATCAGGGCATCTCAAACATCAAGAAAGTTCTCCAATAACCTATTGAAATGGGGGGAAATAGGTGTCACTAAAATGGAATGTGAAATGGGGGTAACACACCTATCTTCTTTATTTCATTAAGAAAAAGAGATCCCTTGGGGAAAGATTCACTTTCAACCCTTAGGTGAGTCAATCTTAATGGAGATCTTGTTGCTTTCCTTAGGACTAAGGACGGGGTAAATCAGCCTAAACTACACTTTTGGGAGAAAAACTAAAAATAGTAAATAAACCTAATTATGCAATATAACACTTGAAACATCAATTTAAAACCTTAATCTAGAAAAATCCACAAACTTCTGGTAGATCTAAGAAAGTTATGATTTTATGCACCTATCACAAAAAGCTCCTACTGAGTGTCCTCCTAAGACTCATTCACCCTAGGGCGAATGGGTCTTGCTAGGCCTTTCTAAAAATTCAAATTTTGGATCTGTAGTCTCTAATCTTCTCTTCCTGCCTATACCTTTCAATCCTCACTTTTGGATCTAGATCTATAACAAAAAACTAAAAAAAATTGGTTTGTTTGTATGGGGGTTTGCCTCAATCAAACCCCGAGTTTGATAATTAAACCTTGATGAAAAATATAGATCTGAAACCTCCCTAATCTTAAGTGTGTCTAAGATTATTACGAGATAAAATGCAAAGAAACCTTATTCAAGTGTGTTAGAATAAGATCCCTAAATGAACATGAATAGTGAACACAAGACATGGTTAGGGAGAAGTCAAATCCCCTAATAGTTCAAAAATTTGATTATACCTTACTTTAGGTGGCTAGTAGAATGGAGATAGAAGATGGGATCACTAGGAAACAAGTCATTAGAACTAGGGAAATGGCTAGTTGCATGTCCTAAAACCTATAATCTATCATGGCCCACCATAGGCATCAATCTTCAATCATGAACAATGCTTGATCTTGTCTTCACAAAATGAGCTCGAAGACTTGCAAAAATAATTGATAATACTACTCCAAGACTTCAACTTTTCTTGCTTGAATGTTCTTCTTGACCTTGAATGCTAATCTTTTGAATATCTCCTTAATATATTTCTCAACCTAGTGTAAAATGGTGAAAGACTAGGCTTTATAGGCTTCCTTTCTAATTTCTCGATTATTAAATCCCGAAAGCTGATATTTAAAACTTGAATCTAGGACTTTAAAATGCCACCAAAAACATGTTTAACATATGAATTTTTTTCTTAAAATGGGACCCATTCACCCAAGGGAAAATTGGTCTTGGCCTAAAAATCCAAGATTAATGAATTTTGAGGCATTAAATTAATTAAATGCATTTATTCAATTATATGTTGTAATGTCGTAAAATGTTTAAAATAGGCCTTGGGATGCATAATAAAGGGGTTTAGGGGCATATTTATGAAGGATAAAATGCATAAAATTTAGGTCACTAAAATAGGTCCAAATTAAGTGTAAAATTCTACTATCACTTAGAAAGGAGTACAATTTTCTACACTACATTTAGCCCCCACTTTAGCGGCCATATGACACTATGTGCATATGCAAGCTAAAGGATTATAAAAAGGATAGTCATATGGATTTTTCACAAAGAGGGAGAATGAAGCCCTTAGTATAGACACTGCAAAACCACAATGTTAGGAACTACATCCTACAAAATTGATTTGTTAGTCATTCAAAATCAAACTTCTACAGAGATTCAAATTCGAGGGTAGATGTATCCCCCCTAATTTTGCTTGCTTTATGGAGGTGGAATTAGGGTAGCAATCTAACCAAATAAAATTTATTTTCTTGATGGTGTGAATGCTTACAATATGGTATTGAGTATACAACACCACATATTGATAGACATTGAATGAGGTCAGGGATGGAACCACAAATCCAACGTAACAAACAACATCGAAAATGAAGTTCTCTAGCCCCCATTGTGTTGATTTAAGTGAAATGTACTTAGCATAAATTATGCTTTCTTTAATAGATTTGAGTATATATGAGTGAAAATGACATTTCTAACTATCATTTTGACATTTACCTTTTGAGAAATTACCTTGTTGCAGAGCGAATGAAAATGTCGAGTTGACGACCATACAAGCCTCCTAGACTAACCGTTTTGAGAGACGAGGTGGCATTCAACATGCTTTGAGACATGGTGAGTCCATTGTACTTTGCTTTATCTTCACATTTTTACTTTTATATAATTTTTTAAAAAAATTTAGTAGGTTTTGGGACCTAATCCAAAAATGTCGCAAAGCATCCTTTTTTGCTGCAAAAAATAGCTAAAGTGTCTAGGACCCCCTATCCAAAAATAGCCCAAGTGTCTAGTTTTGGACCAAGTGTCTAGTTTTGGACCAAGTGTCCTAGAGAAACTTTAATTTATTTTTAATTAATTGATGAATATTTTTATACATGTTATTGATGATTTTTTTCTTCTTTTCCAAGTTCCACCTCATGCACATCAGTGGTTAGGAGATTGTTTACATTTCTCCAGGAGTTGGTTACCCGAGTAACCATGGAGGAGATCGATATTTTGTGTGACACTAGCTTATTTTAGATTTATACTATGCCACTAATGATATATCATGATTCCATGTTGATGGAATTAGTGGAGAGATGGGATGCAAACACTTCCACATTCCATCTACCATATGGGGAGATGATGATGATGCTTGAGGATATTCACTACATCCTAAGACTACCCATCTGGGGTGAAACTATCCACATTGTGGAGGACCAAACACACAAAAATGCAATAGGATATTGAGTACTATATCAGTCATTCCATTATTCCAGCAAAGATTGGGGCACACATGGATCTTAAGTGGATCCTACACACACACTCATTGTTGATGTAGTGGATTATGGTTGTCACTATGGAATTAGCTCCTATTCCTAATGGATGAGGTACACACCTAGATGATGGCCTCATTCACACTATCTGCAATATGGAGCGTCATCAGACCATTTATGCATGGGGTCATAGTATGTTATCTTACGTTTACGATGATCTCGGGCAATTTGTGTATAGGGAGCTAGATAACATAGTACATTGTACACTCCTGTAGACCTGTGGGCCTTTGAGCATATCACATGTACTATACCTATAGGTTATCCTACAGTAGTGGTCGTGGGGTACCCACGAGCTTTTAACTATACTCTAAGATGGGCCTAAGATTTTGAGTATTTTCTATACTAGAGGATTCAGTTTGATTATCTAGATGAGGAGGAGGTAGTATGGAGTCCCTACTTCACCATACCCCAGTGGCTAGATAACATGTAACATCTTGTTAGGATGTAGCAAGATAGGCTCCTATTGGGTTGGCATGACTATATAGTGAATCCATTTTACTATGATCACGTTATGAGACAGTTTGGATAGATTTGGGTACCACCGAGGCCACAACCCACATACCTGAGATCAACACAAAGTGGCTCTAGACCTAGAGACATTTGGTGTCCCATAGTTAATGATGTATAATTCAATGAATTGGATGATGAGGACCATGATGTGCCCCCAACATCCAACCTAGACAACATAGGAACCACTATAGCTTATGAGCATTGGTGGGCGAGAGCACGACTGACACATGTCTTCCCTTACAATCATCCTATAGGTGATGTTGGACCTCTTCTAGGTCGGGGAGATGAGAGAGAGAAGGTGGTCGATGGAGGTGTAGAGGAGGAGGATAGATCAGGTGACTTAGGGAATGAGGATGAGGAGGATCTAGAACCAATGAGCTAGATGAGGCCATAGATGCCCCCGAGGAGAGACATGTATCTCACTCATGAGTCACCCAATCACAGTCAGTAGTTGCAGTAGGCATCAACATTCATGAGCATGGAGAGGCTAGTGGTATTGTACCTTCCACACTTTCTGCACACAATGGGCCTATCATCCCACAACGATACCTCGAGTGGCGGGCTAGAGATCCAAGTAATGATATGTTATTATATTTTTAAGATTATGTATATTTTCATTTATATACCATGGCATGTTTTAATATTATTTATAATTTTCCTTATGCAGTGTGTACACGAGAGTGTCGAGACGTCTTCCATTGAGTCACCATAAATATGGCCCTTTCCCTGTCCCCAAATCTAGACATACAAGCAGTGCATATGCCACCACTTAGCGCAAGGCATCATGTTGACCTTTTTGAGCCCTTAGCGATATGGAGGAATATATACGAGGTAGCCACGAGGCATGTTGATCTATCAACTACTAGGGATGAGCAAGTGAGATGCAAGCTTACACAGCTTCAAACTACATATGAGGAGCTTCGATCTTCCCAAGTTCCAATCGACAATGAGGAATAAGCCTTCATGTGGTCAAAACTCATCAGGTTACAGGGAGAGATCACTAGATTGTAGGTTGAGAGAGATTGCATATACAAGGAGTGTGTGGCGCTCATGGTAGAGGAGGGGATTACATTAGGTGAAGCATGGGGCCTTCAGGAGTAGATGAGCTATATTAATAGATCATGGTCCACCATCTCGTGACGGGCACTTCCATCGGGCCCTGATGAGCTATATTAGTATATGAGCATTTTATGTTTTGTTTCAAACTAGATGTCAATGTGATCTATTAAATAGTCTTTTACAAGATTATTTAATAAATGTCTCCATGATCTATGTTTTTATGTGATCTAACCTAAATACCTAAGGTTATATTAGATACCACATTTTGATTAAGTGTTATGTGTTAAACTAAAATGCACTTAAGAACTAGTTAATAAATTAAATACATGTAATGATCTTAATTTAACACAACACGCATGAGATTTTAATATTATGCAATAATAAAGTAATAATTCAACATAATGAACAATTACTCTATAATCTAAGACACACAAGGAATGTTTTTCAAGAATGAAGCAATATGAGATAAAATAGAAAACTATCTACTAAATCTAACATCCTTTAATACACACACTATTCAAAGGAAATGCTAAATGTAATATCTACACAAATGTGTAGCATTGATAGGATCTTTGAGAGGTGTTCCATCTATTTTCATTAATGTATATACACCAGACCTATATCTTTCATCAATTACATAGGATCTTAACCAGTTCGGATTAAATTTTCCTTTTTCACCTGGGGTGGTATTAACATTATGTTGATTCTCATATAAAAAAAATCACCTTTATTAAGAGTGAGGAATGACATTATTATTGTAACTACGTTGCATCCTTTTGGAATGGACTTGAAGTTGCTCAAGAGCATTAATGTGTTGTTCATCAAGCATTTCAAGTTGTTGTAATCATTTTTATTTATATGTAGTGTCATCAATAAGCCCTCTAAGAGCAATCCTTAATGAAGGGATTTCTAACTCTAAAGGCATTATTGCATCAGTGCCATAAAAAAGGTTATAAGGTGTGTTTCATATAGGCGTTAGAATACTAGTGTGATAAGCCCACAATGCATAAGATAACTGAGTGTGCCAATCCTTATTGTGTTTCCTTACTATTTTTCTTAAGATTTATTTGAGAGTTTTATTATTTGATTTGGCTTGACCATTAGATTGTGGGTACTAAGGTGTTGAAAAACAATGTTGAATGTGGAATGTTTCCAAAAACTTCTTCACACCATTGTTCTTAAATGGGGTTCCATTATTTGAAACTAATGTGGAAGGAATGCCAAAGCAAGCAATAATGTGTTCCAATATGAAATGACAAATTGTGTCAGGTGTTGTGGATCGAAGAGGGATGGCTTCTACCCATTTCGTGAAATAATCTATTACAGTAATTATGAGCATGTGTCCCAAAGAAGAGGGAGGAAATATCTTTCCAATGAGATCAAAACCCCAAACTGAAAATGGCCAAATAGGGACTTGGGCACAAATTTTGGAAGAAGAAGCATGTATCAAATTATTATCTTCTTGACATTTGTGACATTTCTTAACATGTTCGAAACAATCTTGTTCCATATGTCTCCAATAATATCCCATGAAAATTAATTTTTAAACTAATGATCTTCCTCCAAAATGTCCCCCAAAAGCACAAGCATGAGCTTCCTTAAGGGATATAGGGATTTCCATTTTTCTAAGACATTTAAGTAAAATACCATCAAAGGATCTTATATATAAAACATCTACTAGGATGGCATATCGAGTAGAAAGTTTCTAAATACGAGCTCTAGTGTTCTTAGTGGTTGGTTCAAGAAAGGTACCTTATTTTAAGTAGGTGAATACTTGTGTGTACCATTTTGGAGAGGCTTCAATATTGTTCACTAATGCTTCTTTCACTTTTCATCTATTGATGGTTTTAGAATTGTGTGGACGAAAAAGGAAAAATATATAAAAGAATCATCAGGAGATACAAGGGAAGCAACACTTTCCATTGCATCTATATGTCAATTATCGTTTCAAGGAATATTGTCAATGGTATGTGATTCAAAGCATTCCAACAATGTCATCATGAAGTTTTTATATTGAACTAGTTTGTTGTGTTTTACTTGATATGACACTTTTATTTGTTTAATGATTAGTTGAGAATCACCAAATATGGAAATGTGTTGAACACCTAAGGATAACGCTGCACATATTCCAACAATTAAGGCTTCATACTTTGCAATGTTATTTGTAAATATGAATTTTAGACGGTAAGATAAAGGGAGAGGATTTCCTAAAGGTAAAATTATTATAACCCCTACTCCAAAGAAAGTTCGACACTTAGAACCATAAAAGTGCAATTCCCATGTTTCCTTTTCAATAGTCAACATACTTTCATCAGGGAATGAGTCAATATTAGGTAATGTTAATGGAGAAGGAGCATCAACTAAATAGTCAGTTAAGGCTTGTCCTTTGATTGCCTTTTGAGAGATAAATTTAAGATCAAACTCAATTAAAAACATAACCCATTTAGCTAAGTGTCCTGATAAGTCTGTTTTAGCAAAGAGATGTTTTAAAGGATCAAATTTTGTAACCACGTGAATTTTTTCATTTAATAAGTAATGTCTCAATTTTATAGTAGCAAACACAAGAGCCAAATATTGTTTCTCTATCATTGTGTATTGATTTTCACAATCGATTATAGTTTTGCTAATCTAATAAATAGGATATTCTTTACCATTATCATCTTGTTGAGCCAACAATGGTGCTAAAGCATGGGTTGATGTTGATATATAAAGGATAAATGGTTTTTCTTGCATGGCAGGTTGTAAAACACGAGGGGTAGTAAGGTACTCTTTCAAATTTTCAAAAGCTTGTTTATAATCCTCATTCCATTTAAATTTTGACTACTTAAGAAGTTGTGTAAAGGGTAAGGTTCAATCTACCAAAGATTCCACAAAAATACAAACAACTTGAATCCTTCCT
>VDFB02355283.1:0-15245 GCA_007258455.2 Sequoia sempervirens | reverse complement strand
ATGAACTTGTTGGTTGCTGAATACTAGGCAACCCTTTCACCATCAGCTTCTTCTGCAGCAAATCTAGACCACCAAAATGTAAATGGCCATACCCTAGATGCCATAACCAAGATTCATCTAAACTGTTAACTTTATAAGCATTCAAAGAGTTAGATAGTTCATTACTGATTTTAAGTGGAAACATCCTATTTTTTGTCATCTCCACTCTTGCTATCACCTACTTACTCGGATACTTATCAATGATTGTACATACCTCATTATTGAAGAACACTCTATACCTTTTCTCCATCAGTTGTCCAATACTCAACAAATTACATTTTAAACTAGGTACATAATACACATCATCTATTGTTCTTCTTTTACCATTCTTGGTATACACAGAAATCATTCCTTTACCATTAAAACTTGCTTTATAATCATTACCCATCTTTACTTCAGACTGAACACTGGTGTCTAGACTAGTAAACATTTCTCTGTTTCTAGTCATGTGATTGCTGCAGCCACTGTCCAAAAAACAAACATCATTTGAACTTGCTTGAGTCACATTGCAAGTCAAAAACACTGTTTTATGATTATCTTCAGACTCCTCTATGATGTGTGCAAACTGCTTACTAGCATCTGCTTGCTTCTTCCAACACTTGTTAGCAAAATGACCATACTTTTTGCAATAAAAACATTGTACCTTAGACTTATCATACCTCTGGTTTCCTTGCTGCCAATTTTTGCTATCACTCCCCCTTAAATTAAGAGAGTTCTATCGATATATCTCCTCAGCTTCTAAATGAATTTTGTTGTCTCTTTGATCAACAATTCTGCCTCCTCTTCCTTTGTTACTAGACCTTCCTCTGCCTTTCCCTCTGGTAACATGTAGCTGAGTTTTGAAAGCATTCTGCAATGGATTATCATCATATCTGGACATCTTGGATTCATGAGAAATCAGAGAACCAGTCAACTCATCAATCTACATTCGACTAATGTCTTTAAACTCTTCAATAAGTATAACCACAACTTCAAATTTCTTTGGAAAACTTCTAAGTACTTTTTCAATCACTCTCTTATCTGAGAGGTCCTCACCATATTGTCTCAAATGATTAACAACATTCATGACCTGGGTCATAAAACTATCCACAGTGTCACTGTCCTTCATCTTTAGATTCTCAAAGTCTCCCCTCAAGTTCTGCAACTTGACATTCTTCGCCTTGGATACACCCTAGTAACAAGTTTCAAGAGTGTCCCAAGCCCTCTTTGAAGATTCTCCAGTTCATACTTTCTGAAATATGGATTCACTTAAGCCTTGATGAATAAGCCTAAGAGCTTTCTTATCTTTCTTTCTATTCTCCTTTAACAGATTCCGCTCTGCATTCGTTAGAGCCATTTCTGTTGCATATTCAACTAGCTCTGAATATCCATCAGTAACAAATCCCCAAAGTTCATGAGAACACAATAATGTTCTCATTCTAATAAACCAAGAATCATAATTCTTTTCAGTCAGCATAGGAACCTGTGGCTAAGCCAAACTGTTGTTTGAAGCCATATTGATACAAATTTTTGATAGATGAAATCTATAGGTGGAAGGGAAGGGCACTTTAGAGTTGCAACAATCTTTGAATTCACTCACACTCAGCGTAGCTCTCCCTGAATCTATAAAGCTCTGATACCAATCTATAGAATGCAGGGGAATTAAAATAAAATAGAGTATGCAAATTAAAAATAGAGCATGTAGATAAAGTATGCTACTGCACACAAACAAATCTTCTATATATTGAAAATGCCCAAAAATAGATATATGAGACTCTACAGAGCTCTTACAAATTTAATATCTCATACAAAAATTATGTCAAAATTGTTGCATATAGCTGGATTTATAGGTACCACCACAAACGGTTAATCTCCTACAGTCGGTGAGCAGAGGCAGTGGAGATTGGAGATAAAGCCAAAACAAATCAGACTGTAGGTGGCATAAAAACTTGAAATACATGGCAAGTTAAAGATAAGACAGAAAATAGATTTATGTAATCTGCCCTAGGGAGAAATTAGGTTTTATTTTAACACTGATACCATATTAGAATTAGGAGAGATGAAATGACAGCACAAATGAACAAGCATGAAATTGTATTAGTTGACCCAATTGTAATGTGTACAATACCTTGCTTATATAGGCAAGGATGAGGCAATCCACTTATGAGGTGTATTGACAAGTGTTCCATAAGGTGTCACAAAGGAGTAGACAAGTGTCCTATAGGTGGAACACTTGGAGTGTGCAAACCAACAACCTCCATGACTAAGTCATCAACCTTGTGTGCCAAGTGTTGAGTGACCTACCTCCATGACCAATTCATCAACCTTGTGTGCCAAGTGTTGAGTGACCTTTGAGGTGAGATGGAAATGCTTCCAACCTTAAAGAGGTAGCTCATAAGGTTTACCAAATAAATTGGTAACCTCTAGAGGTCTTAATGGTTGCACATTTAGTTAGACAAGAAGTTGTCTAACCTCATATTGACCTAAGTGAGCTTAAGTATATTGTGAATAGAATTTCACACTAACAAAAACCTTATTGGACCGTCTCATAAAATCCATGCTACTATCGTCAAAAGTCATTATTCACTAACAACGAACTTGCATAACCTTTGACTGCTATTTTGATAATCTTTGTGATTATCCCTTCACTTAATGAATACAGTGACTGTTGTTGCCAACATGTAGCGTCTATCTTTCCTATATTTTTTCCTTCAGTCGAGTGTTCAAAGGTTCAAATTCTTTGTTGAATAAATCCTGAGAAATATCCTTCATCTCTGCACTGAAGATCAAGAGATCCCTCGGGAATGTCGAGGTCGACACAAGGGGTAACCATGAACACATTAGAATCTACTGAATATGAACATGTCAAAATTATTTTGCTAAGTTTCAAAAAAGATTGTTTGTGATCAGGCTCTTCCTTCTTCTCATCCTTGTATTTTGAACAAGATGTATCAACTTTCATCAATGTTTGACAAAAATCACTCCTCAAATTTCCCTTTCATATAGAATTGTTGAGACATTCCCTTCAAGGAAAACATTTGAAAATCGCAATGAATTGAATCCTTGTATTCAGCTTTATCAAGGTAAGTATCATCCACAAGAAAGCGTTCTCTTCAAAAATTATCGTGAAAGAGGTCCCGCTGAAAATAAATACCATGGAAACTCACATTGGAAACCCCATTTCCTTAGACTTTGTGCTCAAACTTTGCATCTGGTGTATCCTTCAACCAAGCCCGATCAATTTGTTTCTTTTTTACATTCTCTACGTGGCCCTTTTATCATTTTTCCATTCCTATGGCATGCAACATATCCACCACAAAACAACTTTTCATCTTTTTTAATTTCCTTTTCAATCTTATGTTATACCACTTATCAAAAACTTGGCAAAACATTGATATCTCCTCTTAACCTAAATCCATCTGGTAATCATTTCCTTGATCCTCTGAATAGAAGACATGCCATAGACCTTTGTGTAGGCATCAGGCCTCTTAGAAAACTCTTTGAATGCCATTTCTTCATCTACACTAAAGGAACTTTGAATTCTTCAAATTTGGATATGCATTTTGAGACACTATATATGCCACCATACGTGTCTACTCGAGTCAAGTAAAATACAAAAGAACATAACCATTATGCAAAGGGAAGTTGTGCATAGAAGTGCATTTTATCATGAGTTTCTAAACCTTCTCAACCAGCCCATTTTGTGCATATCCTCCATGCAATGTTTAATTTGATGGACAACTAGAGATATCCGTGTACAAGCACTATGAGAAACAAATGCATGATACCTGGTCATCTCTCTTAGCAACTAAAATTTTGACCAGACATTCTTAAAGCTTTGTGGCATCCACAACCTCTATGTCATGTCTTTGAAATCCTTGATGTGATCTGAATTGTGTTTGTATAGTCTTCTTGTGTGTCATGTCTTTGCTTTGTTGGTTTGATAGGAAAACATATTCTTAGAAAAACTCCAAACCCTAGAAATTCTCAAGTAACATGATCAAAATGCTCAAATATTTTCGAAAGAAGACATTTTCAACTCTTCCCTTTATGCACATTTTTTCCTACTTGGCAAGGTCTCTTTCTTTACTGTTATACAGTCTTGCACCCCTTCATAATATCATGCTTCATTTTTATCCTACTTTGACCTACTTATTCCCTCACACCCATGTGAACACCACTGTAAAGATGATGTTATAGAGAAAAGACATCATCAAACTGGAAAATTTCTGAACCAAGCCAACATCTTGAGGAAGAAACAACAACTACAAGTAGCTCTCGAAGACCAATAACTTCCACCTTAGTTAAGCTATCTGTCATGTGATTCATAGAAAAACTAGGTTGCCTCCTACTATTGTAACACAAAATGTTTGTCATGATGTAGCTTATATAAGCCTATGGTGTACTTTTTTGTGTAGTCAATTTACCAACAACAAGAAAGGAGATAGACTTAGAAAAAGCTTTGCCAAAATGATGTGGGACCTATTTCCCTCAAATGTAGATAGATCATACAAGGCATTTATAACATCCTATCTACATTGGTTAGAAACTGAGTCCAGGAGTTTAACAATGGCAGATATTGTTCTAGAAGCTCTAATGCTAATTTAACCCTTTTTCTCAACTAGATAGCGAAAGCAATGTGGCTATAGCTGGTTCAAATGTCTTCAAGCCCCGAACCAACAATAGAAAACCAATGGAAAGAATTGTCTTGAAAGTTCTTTTGGTTGGAAGCTCGTACACTGTCACAATTTTGTATGTTCAGCATACACTGTCCTCTCCTAGGAAAAGAATCTTTAATTAAAGACTTTGAGAACAATGTCTGTGTAGAGTTGCAGAAGGATAAGAGTTTCCCAATTGCATTTCAAGTATAAACCATGCCTTAACCCCCATCATCATATAACCCTTGAAACTGCCAAACACTTTAATTAGACTATCTCTTAACTGTCCTTTTCCTGTAAATGACTATACTATAACAATTTTATCTCTTTACCGTGTCCTCTCTCTTGACTGTGCTTGAATTTTGACTATCATATTTATCTCTTTCATATCACTTTATTATATCCAATATTATCATAGTACAGTGTTTAACTGTATATTTTTTATGTTTCTTACCATCACGAGTCTTGTTGAGACCTACCATTTTGTTCACGAACTGATGATATATCTCTTTCATAGTAGGCTGGAATATTTTTCACTAAGTTTGGCCTTTGTATGCTTTTGACAATGTCAAGATGCTTTAGGAAACTTATGGCATACAAATCCTTCCAAGAGGTCAAAAAGCACAATCTTATGACCCTTGGATATGACTTTAGAAAAGAAAATTTCCCATTTAAAACATTTTCAATCATATGAAATTCCTAGGACAGGAACAAGACTCTTTAATCAATATAAGAAATCTGGTGAAGACTATTTTAAGCCAAAGGACCCTTCCTCTAAATTTACCCAAGAATTTTCTTATAGTATCATAATTTATTAAAAATTTACCTATAATTCTAAAACATGCATACATAAAGTGTGAAATTTCAATATAACATACTTCTTACTAAATCTATAATTCATTCTATGATATAGGGTTCTTTTTCCTCACTAGAAATATAGATTTCAAGTAGACAACCTCCTAGCCATAATGTATAGCTAGCTCTAGAATGTCTAGAACGAGGTCCATTATTAAGATAAAGAAGTAAAAATGTAGTGTCATGAACACATAGGAACAATTATAATTTGTTGGATTACAAATAAATAATTTAAAAGGTTAAATATTATTTGAGAAATACATTCAAAAGAACACAATATCCTGGATTTTAGTGTTTTGAGGGTAACTCAAGGTTAAGAATCCATAATCAAATCATTGTAAAACAATGCCTTGATACATTTATGTGGTTCTAAGATTGTTAAAATACCTCAAAGAAAAGAGGTCTCATAAAATTTCTTATTTGCAAAGTTCGTTCAAGTGGTTGGTAGCAAGGGCCTCAAAATCTCTTAAACAAAGGCAGCTAGTAAGTTTAGGCCCAAACACCTCCAAAATATCAATAAAATTATTTATAATAGTAATCAGTAGAAAGGGTCGACCTAACTTGATCACCTTTGATTAACTAATTCATAAGTAAACGTATTTAAATAGAAAATATGAAGGAAAGCGCTTATCTTTAGTGTTGCTACCAAAGACATTGTTGATTGAGCTTTCACACCAACATTATGTATACAAAGAGCCACCATTGTCATGAAATATAATGCAAAAAATCTTCACATGCAATGCTTAAAATCGCTCCTTTACATGCCTTTTCTCTCTCTCTCCAAAACCTCATTTTTTTCAGTCTTCTGCCCTTCTTGTGCAATTTCTTTCTTTCTCCTTTCTTTCTTTACCCTTTTCTACAAAATCCCTCTTCCTCACGCCATACTTTGCATTCCCTTTTCCGCGTAGGCAGAGAGGATGATGAAAAAAATCGAGTGCAACCACATTTGCTTGAAGTTCCTAAAGCATTAGCATACTGCCCATACCTTCATCCAACTTTGTCTCCCAATGTTTCTGATTGATATGTTATTTTATTTATTTATTTTATTATCCACCCAATGTCGATGTGAAAGGGTCTTCTTTTACAGAGATGTGACACAAACTTGTTAATTTGTGAATAAGGTGTGCTAGCCAAGTATTCAAACACAATGAATTTGCAAAACCATCTAAATTAAACAATCCTACTCAAATAAAATATCTTACTCTCATTTTGTAATGCCAAATGGTGAGAAAATTGGCAAATAACAATAGTATCAGTATAAGAATGCAATGTATAAATTTGAATAATCCAATGAAAGGTACATGTGATTAACCATTAAACTTGAATTAGAACATGGATAGACTAAACATAAAAAGAATTGGTAAAATTATAAACAAAAACACATAACATTAGATGTAAGTGGAGAAAATCATAAACACAAACACATAACATCATACTTTTAAGTTATAATGTTTATTTTGAAGATTAAATACTAATCTACCATGGACATTAAGAAATATTTTTCTTGATTAGATGAAAAGGAGAGTTCAATATTGTAGCCCTAACATAGATAAATGGTGTATCTCTCTCTTCTTTTATCATTCTATGTTTTTAGTTCTCTTCTAATTATTAATAAATTTTATCATAATCTTACATCAATATTAGTCTCTAAATACAAACTTATAGAAAGGAATTATGTCTACAACTTCATTAAAAAGATTATCATATACCATAATAATCTTCCATTTTCATTACTTGATAACATATAGTAGTTCTACTCCTTACTCTATACACCCCAACTATAATATTGATATAAATAATCATCTATATGTAATCTAAACTTCTTTATCAACTCTTATGAAAACAATTTTCTTGAATATGAGTCAATTCTTACTTTACTTAAATAGCTTTAATTGTGAAGACCTCCTTCAACAAAGTGTAAGCTATTCTTGCATTCATGTGTAAACTACCTCTAATCTCTTTTCCCCTACCGTGGTCATCATACCCTCCTTATACTTACTTTATTTTAATTTTTTGAGACATAACTCTTAGCATTGAAATAACTAATCAATTTATGGGCAATCAATCAATTTTTTTTAAAAAAATAAGAGCATGCTTACTATTACTAAACTTCTTTCTAAGTAAACTTCTTTGTAAGAAAAATTTAAATAATTAAATAATTTTAATGATTTGATTATTTTCTAAAGCCATATTCTTCTATTAATTAAATAAATTTCATTATTTAATTAATTCATTTGTTTTTTTATATCCTCCCTTTGATTAAAATAAAGTAATATTTATTTAATTACGTTACTAATTTTCCTTTCTCTTTGTAATTAAATAAATTAATATTTATTTAATTATTTATTTTCCATTTTCCTTCTATAATTAAATATTTATTTTAATTATTTAATTATTCTCTTCTACAATGAAATAAAGCTTACTTATTTAATTATTTTCTATTTTTCTCTCCACTATTAAATAATTATTTTTATTATTTACTTTTTAATTAGATAATTGTTTCCAAATAATTTTAATTAAAAGTCAACTTTTCCCTCTTTGCTATAATTGAATAATTGCTTTTATTATTTAATTTTTCCCAATTCCTCCTAAATTAAATAATTTTATAATTATTTAATTTACTTCAGCAACCTCTTTTTTTGTTCCAATCTCCTCCCTTATCCCAGTTAGCCTCCACCTTTGATAAGGTTTTATTACCTTTCAATCTTCATCGTCCATCCTTAACTAGACCATATTTTGCCCTAACCCTATTTCCTTGCTTCTCCAAGCAATCTCACCCATTGATCATCATCATTCTTCATCATTTAATCTTGGCCCTTCATTCCAATTTGGTTTTCTATAAAAGAGACCTATCCCTTTCATTTCAAGACTACAACCACTATCTTTGATACTTTCCTATATCGCGAACATTAGGCTTATTATTCTTGAATAATTAAAATCTGAGGGGAAGCTAGCATATAAAGCAGAATGGAAAAGAGCTATGAAGGTATTCAACCATGGCATAGGAATTATGGTAATATTACTTGATTGTTTTTGTTTCTATGGTCATTTGTACTTCATTGTTGGATTAGTGTCATTATTTGAGTTTTAGGTAGTTGGTAGTTGATAGTGTTGATTCATTCTTTACACCTTGATTTTGGCTTTAGTAAAATTTACCACAAGCAATTCATTGTTCGAAAATTCACCCCCAACAATTCACCATGGAAAAATTCACCACCATGACAAATTCACCTTATGGAAAATTCACCACAAGCAATTCATAGCTGTGAATTTTCACAATTTTACCCTATTCTATATAAACAATAGAAAAAAATAAAGGGCAAAATTCATGGCTAGCAATTCTATGTTCGTTTGTACTTCATTGTTGGATTAGCATCACTATTTGAGTTATATGCAGTTAGTAGTTCATAGTGTTGATTCATGCTTTACACCTTGATTTTGGCTTTAGGAAAATTCACCACCAGCAATTCACCACCAACAATTCACTAGGGAAAAATTCACCACCAAGACAAATTCACCTTATGGAAAATTCACCAGCAGCAATTCATGCAGTGAATTTTCCCATGGTGAATTGTTGATGGTGAATTTTGCTGCGGTGAATTTGCCTGAAGCCCTTGATTTTACCCTATTCTATATAAACAATAAAAATAAATAAAGGAGAAAAATATTTTTTTATAAAAATTATAACTGTTACAGAGCGGATTGAGTGGAATTCTCAAAATTGCATTCAATTTATAGAAAAAATATAAAAGCAAGATTAAAAACACACTTTTAAAAGATTTAGATACGAAAAAGATTTCTGTCATGAACATTTTAGCATAATAATAATATACACAACAATTTAGTCAATATAATATCTGAAAAGTCAGTGGAGAAGATATGATTAGGAACAGCATTAATTCTTTATTTTTTATTGGTTTCTTTGATACTACAATGGAAGGAAACAGAAGCGTTGCTCAGAAATTTCCAACAATTCTCAGGAACTTCACCCTAGATCACCTCAAATTATAGCACTCCCTTTTTCGTGATTCCAATCTTGTCTTCGATTCGACTAGGATTTTATTCACCCTAGATGCTCACATTCTCCTGATTATGGGTATCCACATCTTTTTTGTTTGTAAGGTGTGGTTTGGCTTAGGGTTTTCTAGCTTCCCCGACTTCTTAAAAGACCAACTCTTGGTACTCTGGAAGCATCCCAGTTGCTCCAGAAAACTCAGCAAACATGAGTGTGTACTCTACAAAACTCATCAAAAGCATATCGGTATCTGATTGTATCAGGAATGTCCTAGCCAAGGAACCAATCATGTGAGAGGATATATCCATCTATAAAACCAAACTATTTGTCACTTATCAACACAATCTTTTAAAATTTTAGTTTGGTCTTTAAAGTACAAAATCCAGTATGATGACACAAAACTGTGAAGAAATATGATGTACAATCTACAAGGTTTGTGAGGAAGAATGTAATAAGTTTAATAATTCAGATGGTCCGATCTCTACTAATCACTCTATGTGAGCATAGTTCTAGCAGCCATTGCATTTACCACATTAGCAGTAGCTGGTATCAATTTGATAGTAAGAAATTATGTGAAAAAAATTGTCACAAAATATTTGTGGAAAATAAAATAACTAATTTTCTTTTATTTCATCCACCAAATAAATGCAAAATTCATTTCATAGTTCAAACTATCTCTATGTGAAAAAACAAATAGGGCTCTGACACTGGTATTAGAGTAATATCGTATATAAGAAAAACCCACTGATAAAATCAAGAGGCAACATCTTCATTTAATAGACAAGAACAGAATTGTTTTAGAATATATTAAGACAAGTGGCACTTGTTAAATTTTGAAAATGGGAATCCAAGCAGTCATGACTACCTTATAAATTCACATTTTGAATGAAAGCTGGCCTTCGTTTCCACCCAAATTCCAGATCCAGAAGTGTGTTTATTACACATTCTTCTTCCCCAAAGGTTGGAACCCAGGATTTCATTGATTTCTCAAATTCGTTTAGCCCTTTGCGGAGCTCATTTGAAACTGAGATTCCTATGAAAAGGAAAGAAGAGCATGAGGTTTCAGAATGAAAGAGAGTTATGCAAGGCTGCTGTCCAGCATTTCCTGGTATTCCAGCACAGAAGTTTGTCGTTCCATGGGAAGGTGATGGTGAAAGTTTGCTATGAAAAGCTCCACTCTTGTATTCACTGTTTGTCGTTCCATGGGAAGGTGATGGTGAAAGTTTGCTATGAAAAGCTCCACTCTTGTATTCACTGATTTATTATCGCTGTGCTCGCCTCTACAAAACTCTCCTCGCTCCATTTCATCGCCATACCCATCATTCACATCGCCGCTACAATCGCTATCTTTAGTAAAACTGCGGTTTATGCAAGGTAACTTCACGCCCAGGAGAAGATCTTCCACCATTCCTTTTATTCTCTTTGAGGACCTGTCTATAAAGGAAAATTGAGATTCGTTCTGAAACCTCATGCTCTTCTTCCCTTTTCTCAGGAATCCTTGTTTCAAACGAGCTCTGCGAAGAGCTGAACAAATTTGAGAAATGAATGGAATCCTGGGTTCCATCCTTGGGCGGAGAAGAATGTGTAATAAACACACTTCTGGATCTAGAATTTGGATGGAAACGAAGGCGGGCTTTCCTTGAAAATGTGAATTTATAAGGTAGTCCTGACTGCTTGGATTCCCATTTTCAAAATCTAACAAGTGTCACTTGTCTTCATATATTCTAAAACAATTCTATTTTTGTCTAGGACTTTCCTTATACAATCAGAGATACCAATATGTTTTTGATGAGTTTTGTAGAGTACACACTCGTGTTTGCCGTGTTTTCTGGAGCAACTGGGATGCTTCCTGAATACCAAGAGTTAGTACAGCCCATTAAGTGATACATTCATACTAATGTGTGTCTCACTGATTCATTGATATCTTTTGTGTGATTTGTACGTTGCAGGTTCATTAGTTTTTCGGAGATTCAAGATGCAACCAACAACTTTTACGACTCACTTCTTTTTGAGGTAGGTGGGTTTGGAAAAGTTTAGAGAGTAGAAATCAGTGGTGGCATTAGAGTTGCAGTGAAGAGAGAAAAACCACAATCCTCCAAGGTTCTCAACAGTTCAGGAATGAGATAGGCCTGTTGTGCACGCTTAGGCACAAGAGTTGTTAATGACTACTGGGCTGTATCCCTTATACGCTACTATGATCAGAACTCAGAAATGTGTGTTGTTTATGACTATGTTCCCATTGGCACACTCGACAAGTATCTCCATGGCAAGGGCCCTGGAAGGTCCGATGACATCCATTCTCGGTGGTAAATCTTTTAAACTCTAATCAAAATATAAAATGATATTTACAAATTTTCTTTCTCTGAGAAAATCTGGGCCAAAATGTCGTTTTGGATTGAACCAAATCGTTGTAGATTATATTCAAAGGAATTCATATAATTAATTTAAACACGACTTGAAGGTGCAACATTGTAAGGTAATTTCTTGTTTTCGCAGTGCCACCACCGCCGGCGGTTAAGCGGGCAATTCGGTATAACACTCTGAGTGATAAAATCTTCAAGTCCTCAACAAAATATGTATGTCGTCTTGTATATCTATAATATTTACAAATCTGCAGCGCCAAACAGATTCAAAGGAATTCAGATAATTAATTTTAAATTATATTTCAAGATTACTTTTGTTTTGACGCGTTGCAAGACAACTATTGTACATTATTGCGAAGGAAATTATTTGCATGTTTTCTTTTGTTATTCTACATAAAAAGCTGTTATTTTTTTATAGTGAGACCAAATGTTTGCAGGTGTATTTCATAGCGAGCCTAGAGGATATTCTAATTAATATGGTAAATATTCAAATGTCATAGAATTATATTGTTTTGGTCCGAAAATTAGGAAAAGAAAGAGTAAAGAGGAGCTGCACTATTTGTGGACAGTGGAGGGAGCTTGATTTTGTAGGCAATCATTATCGAAATAAATCTCAAATTTAGAAAAGGGTGTAAGCAATGAGTAAGTCTTTTCAAACACTAAAAGAATTTGCAATAATCTTAACCTCATAAATGTTATGAGCATCTCAACATCTACATGTTTAGACTATCCATCATATGTTTCTAATAATTTTCTCTCAAATTTTGATTCATATAAATGGTTGATAGAATTGCATTTTGACGAGGTCCCATGGAGAGGCTTCTTAAATTTTTTATGGAGTCACTGTTTTAAAAAAAATTTAGATGGATTTATCAAGTTATGTTATGGTTTTTTTTAATGTTTCACATAAAAATTTAGAAGAAAAATGTAATCTCATGTGGGCGGCATGATTTTAAATTTTTTGTTCACAGTTAAAACTGTCCATCTTATTTCAACTATTTTTTGTCCAAGTCTAAAATTAGACATCATAAATTTGTAACAGCCTTGTTTTTTCAAAGGAAAAAATTAACTTTTAGGATTCACATAAGAAAATATTGTTTATGGTGAGTTTTTTATGTTTAATAAGTTGTTCAAATTCTATGATAATGGATCATTGTTTAATACAATTTAAATTTGATTTAATGAATTGAAAGAGATAAAAATAATAATAATAAAAAAATAAGTTTCACTATTTCTATTTTAAGAGAATATATATCCAATTTTAATTAATATTAGGTTAGTGCTAGGATTAGGGTTAGGGTTCAGGTTACGGTTATTGCTAGGTTTTTTTAATTAATATAACTAATACTATATATAAATAATATAGTATAATTATATATTTATTCATGTTTGGTTTATTTTAATTTTTTAATTTAATATATCTATATTAAAGTTGAATGATGAAAAATTTCTCGTTGTCATATATACATCTTAAATTTAAGCTATATATGCTAGTACTATTTACAAATTCTATTAAGCAATGCATGTAAACAAAATTGGTCTCCTACCTCTTATTTGTATGTGAAATACAATACTTATCAATTAGTAAAATATTTATTAAGGATCCTAAAATTCCACGCATGGCACAATACAGTAAATCTAACATCTATAGAAGTAATCTACTAAGGACTAAAAATCTGCCTGAGATTTTCAGTTTACTAAATCCTTCAACATATGAAACATATAGATGAAAAAATGATCAACAAAATCAATCAATATTATATAGCTGGAAATGATTTTCCTTGAGTTTCCAAGAAGCCTACATAGAAACAACAAGGCGGTCTAAGGATATTATCAATCGGTTTTTCAAAATTTTGGCACATTTTGCTTATTTATGTACTCCTAAAATCCATTTTATCGGCCCTTCAATCTACATTTTTGCACAATTGTTTAAATCTGCTTAGGGTAAGGAAAGAATTCAAATGAATACCGAAGGACTAGTCATGACCCAAGGTTGAGCAGATATCTGAAGAGAGATGACTCCTATGTATGGAGGAGAGTGTTTATTAAATAAGGGAAACTTAAATAAATGATAAATTTGTGTCTCTTAAATGGCTAACAACAAATTTCCAAATTTTGGATAAAGAATAGCAAAGGCTTCTCTAATATATTGCATGCATTAATATTTTATTCAAATAATTTCAAGAAATTGAAACATATTGATTTTGGACTGCATTCCACTAACCTTTTACAAAGTCCTCTCTTCCATTCTAGGCATATCCCCTCCTTTGGACTGTAAGTAGTTGCTTCATGCATATTCTAACACTTTGCATATATGTTTAAATACTCACTATCCTTTTGACTTGTAGCATACTCTGCAAGTGAAACAAAATTGTCATAGACCTATGCTCTCTACACTATGCAACGAAACCTTTCAACAAAACCTTATTGGACCATCTCATAAAATCCATTCTGCTATCATCAAAAGTCATTATTCACTAACGAAGAACCTGCATAACCTTTGACTGTTATTTTGATAATCTTTGTGGTTATCCCTTCACTTAATGAATACAGTGACTGTTGTTGCCAACATGTAGCCTCTATCTTTCCTATATTTTTTCCTTCAATCTAGCCTTCGAAGATTCAAATTCTTTATTGAATAAATCTTGAGAAATATCCTTCATCTTTGCACTAAAGATCATGAGATCTCTCTAGAATATGAAGGTCAAAACAAGCGGTAACCATGAAAACATTAGAATCTACTGAATATGAACTACATGTCAAATTTATTTTGCTAAGTTTCAAAACAGCTTGTTTATGATCAGGCTCTTCCTTCTTCTCATCCTTGTATTTTGAACAAGACGTATCAACTTTCATCAATGTTTGACAAAAATCGCTCCTCAGATTCCCCTTTCATATAGAATTGTTGAGACATTCCCTTCAAGGAAAACATTTGAACTTCGCGATGAATTGAATCCATGTATTCAGCTTTATCATGGTAAGTATCATCCACAAGAGAGCGTTCTCTTCAAAAATGATCATGAAGGAGCTCTTGGTGAAAATAAATACCATGGAAACTCACGTTAGAAATCCGATTTCCTTAAAAAATTTGCTCAAACTTTGCATGTGGTATATCCTTCAACCAAGACCGATCAAGTTGTTTCTCTTTCACATTCTCTACGTGGCCCTTTTATCCTTTTTCCATTTCTATGGCATGCAACATAGCCACCGTAAAACAACTTTTCATCTTTTTTAATTTCCTTTTCAATCATCTATTATACCAATAATCGAAAACTTGGCAAAACATTGATATCTCCTCTTAACCTAAATCCATCTGGTAATCTTTTGCTTGATCCT